>JZKD02S0557988.1:0-16367 GCA_000966675.3 Picea glauca | reverse complement strand
CTTTCCATACCTTGCACACCAAGTTGGGTATCAAAGACTCCGAACGACATTTGGTTCTGAAATATTGCGGGGCTCTACACAGATACATCCAAACTGAAATGGATTTTCTGGACATCTCATCACTTAGTGATGCTTATCAATACACTGTTAAAATCAAGCAGAAATTTAATCACCAGAACAAATGGGAGTTCGGGTCTACAAATCCACAACAACCAAAGTATGATAAAGATGACCCTAGCAAATAACTTCCTGAAAACCAGTTTAAGCACAGGAAAATAAGGGTCACGGGAAGACGAAGAAGGACACCAGAAGATGGTGCGATTTCCACAAAATCCCCTAGCACAACACCAATGAATGTTGCTCAAAACAATCATTGGTGGCCGAGATAAAAGACAAGGAGCCAAACCCCGATTCAAAATCTGATTATGAAAATATTGGTAAAAGACAGATCATCTTCAATAATTAAGCGCAATTGGGTAAAGAAATAGACCTAAGGGTTTATAAAAATTGACGTAATCAAGCAAGATTCCCGTACTAGGTAGAGATCTATGACACCCATCAATAACAACTTGCCAAGATCCAATTCATTCGATTCCAACATCATTTATCAATTACTTTAAGCTACTGTACAAGTACAAATACTTTTGTAACACAACTATATATATATACCTTTAAATGAATTATCTTGATTAAGTAGTACGATAAGAATTTAATACTAGATTCGTATCCATCTTCAAGGTACCATAAAAAATCACACTTAAAAATTAATTACTAGAAGACAAGTCTTCTTTATATATATCCATAAAAGGAAAAAGGTNTATCTCAGTTTTCCCTCACGACATCATGGACCTCTTAGACTAGGTAATCATTAAACTACAATTTGAGCCACAACAAGAGTGCTAGTAGGATACGACAGGGACTCTGCCACACCTCTCCTTCAATATATGGTCTATGTGCATGACCCCTTTACTCCTTATGTGAGTCAGATTAGCAAGCAGTCATCAGCCTGCATCCATCAACGAAACATTGTTAATGATCTATAAACAACATCATAATATAATCGATCATATGTCACAATGCATAAATGAAATACTCAAATGAATACAATCCACTCCCTGACTCAATCCAGAGTCCAAGGAAATTCATTGATGCCATCGACATCCTCAATCTGTTAAGTGTCCTGCACACTTAGGGGAAACTCGTCAATAACATCTGTCAATACATAGATATCAAACAACATAAATCATAATCCATCAACATCATCATAATAATCCATAAGAGAAACAAATAACCATATACTATAACCGAATCACTTCCACGTAAGTGTCCTCAAAGAATAAGTCAATAACATGTGCTCGCAAGAGTGGGATGTTAGATACACCCCCTCTTGTTTTAAACTTCGTCCCAAAGTTGTACAATATATAAATGCAGTAATTAAAGCATCTGACAAGATCTATATGTCTAACTATGCAATAAATATGGAAACTGTTGGCGCATATCATATGCGTCCTTCCAGGTAGCCAAGTGTGGACTATAATTGTCCCACTGGACCTTGACCTGATCGACTGTTTGATGTCGTAGCTGTCGAATGTGATGGTACAAAATATGAATTGTTTCTGCCATGAGTGCACCCTCGTTCGACACCTGCAAACAACTCATGTCAATCACTAACATAATGTCTCAAAACAAATACATGAAAAACATTGTGTATACGCCTCAAAGAATCAGGTAAGGCTAGTTGATAGGCCACGAGTCCCTTCCTTTCAACAGTTTCGAAAGGCCCGACAAACCTAGGAGAGAGTTTAACACTCTTTCCAAACTTGATCAAGTTCTTGTGCGGTTTCAACCACAAGAAAACTTGTTTGCCAACTTCATAATTACGATCAACGTGATGTGCATCGACATAACTCTTCTGCCGATCTTGCGCTTCTTTAATCCTTTGTCTTATCGTTTACATTTGTTCTTCCATTTGTTGGATCACTTCTAGTCATACTAGGACCATATCCTCAAGTCGATCCAAACTCAATGGCGTCTGACACGGTTGCCCATAAAGAAACTCAAATGGTGTCATGTTAATGGTACTTTGATAATTATTGTTGTATGCAAACTCCACCAGTGGCAAGAACTCTTCCCAACGCTTCTGTTGGTCCATCATGTACATACACAAAACATCTTCCAAAATTTGGTTCGTTCTTTTTGTCTGACCTTCTGTCTCAGGGTGATATGTTATACTAAAGTTCACTTATGTCCCCAAGGCCTCTTGGAAACTAGTCTAAAAACGTCTTATAAATACCGATCCTCTATCAGATATGATCTTTTTTGGCACACCATTTAATCTCACGATCTTGCTGATAAAAACTCTAGGTATATCTGGTGCCTGATACGTCATACACACATGGATAAAATGTGCACTCTTCACCAGAGTGTCAACTACTATGAAAATCGAGTCATGCCTCCTTGCCGTCAGCGACAATCCAATAATGAATTCCATCGAAATTACCTCCCATTTCGATTCTGGAATAACATGTGGTTGTAGTAATCCTCCCGGATGTCTATGTTCAAACTTCACTTACTGGCATTCTAGACACCTCAACATGTAGCTAACTATGTCCGCCTTCATTCCCTTCTAGAAAAATTAGGGCTTAAGGTCTGCCCTCATCTTTGTGACTCCTGGATGAGCAATGTACACTGCTCTATGAGATTTGCTTAAGATAAAAATTCTCAATTTGTTGTTAGGAGGTACATAAATCCGATTATTATACCTCATCAATTTGTCGTTGTCCAATGTATATGATTCAACTTCGGTACCAACATGGTGTCTTGTCCGATATTTTCATGAACCTCTTTATACCAGTCGTCATCGAACTGTATAGTTAGAATATTTTCTCGAAGATTCGTTTGAAGAGGTATCACCAAAAATATGTGTGGTCTCCGACTCAACGCATCTGCCACTTTGTTCACTGTTCCTTTTATGTATGCAATCTCAAAATCATGTTCACTAAGAAATTATGACCAACGCCTTTGTCGCGCATTCAAGTCACTTTGCGTAAAAATGTGCTGCAATCCACAATGATCTATTTTTAGTTTGAACTTCGGTCCAATAAAATAGTGTCTCCACACTCTCAAGGCATACACAATGGCTAATAACTCCAAATCATGTGTTGCATATTTCTCCTCATGCTTTCTTAATTTCCTTGAGATGTAGGCGATCACTTGACTGTCTTGCATCAAGAATCCACCTAAGCCTTCCTTGGATGTGCCTATGCATACCAAGAATTCCTTGTCCATGTCAGAGACTTTTAGTATCAACACTGTCATCAACAACCCCTTGAGCCTTTGAAATGCTTCTGCGCACTTCTCTGTCCATACAAACTTCTTATTTTTCTTCTGCAATTCCGTGATAAGATTTTCTATCTTCGAAAAACCTTTGAAGAACTATCAGTAATATCCTGCTAAACCCATAAAGCTACATACTTCTGGTACGTTCGTCAGTGCAGAACATTCCATAATAGCCTCTACCTTCACTAGATCCACAATGATGCCTTCACCGGAGACAACATGCCCTAAATAATGAATCCTCGATTGATAAAAAGAGCATTTCAATAGTTTCCCGTATAGTTTGTTTTCTCGTAAACACTGTAGTACCAAGCACAAATGTTCGTCATGGTTTTCCATCATCTGAGAATATATCAATATGTCATCAATGAATACTTGAACAAACTTGTCCAATTATTTGCGGAACACCCCATTCATCAAGCTCATGAATACCCCTGGGGTGTTTGTCAGTCCAAACGGTAAAATGGTAAACTCGTAATGTCTAAACCTCATCTTGAATGCGGTCTTAGGAATATCTTCCTCTTTGATCCGTAATTGGTGATATCCTGATCTCAAGTCGATCTTTAAAAACACCTTCGTGCCCTTCATTTGGTCAAACAAATCGTCTATTCTTGGCAACAGATATTGGTTCTTGATCGTTGCCTTGTTCAATTGATGGTAGTCAATACATAGTATCCACAACCCATCCTTCTTTCTTATGAAAATAACAGGCGCACCCCAAGGTGACACACTTGGGCGTATAAGTCCTAGGTCCAACAACTCCTTCAGTTGCATTTTCAACTCCTGTAACTCAGGTGTCGACATCCAATAAGTCGTTCTTGCTATTGGTTCAGTTCCATATTTCAAGTCGATGGTAAACTCCAGCTCTCTTTCGGGCGAAAAACCTGGTAACTCTTTTGGGAACAAATCCGCAAACTCTCATACTACTAGAAGGTTTTCTAATCCTTTCGCCATGCCCTTGTTGTTCAACACTAATATTGCATATTGCTTGCACCCTTTGCGCATGTGATTTTGTAGATGTAGGGAAGAAATGAACCTCAGGGACACTCCCTAGTTTCTTCCTACAATCACTCTTCTCTATCCCTCATCATCGGTCAAACTCAACCATTTCGTCTTATAGTTGAGTATCGCATCATGCGATTCTAACTAGTCCATACCGATCACGATGTCATAAGATCCTAATATGGTGATAAATATGTCAGACGTCATTACAAAATATCCCAAGTTAATGTGATAGCCTGTAACTCTTCCTCGAACATTCATTTTGGCACCCGAAGCCATTTCTACATATCTAAATTCATCCCGTTCGACTGCCTTTACCTTAATTCTCTTCAACGCTGCACTAGAAATAAAGCTCTCTGTAGCACCGAGATCTATCAAAATACTAAAAGTTTGGTCAATGATGGTACCTGACATCTCGAGAACAATGGACTCGTGCTCGGCCTCGCGGTTATTCACCGCTACATGAATCCTATGGGCCTTGCCCAAATCTTCAACTGTAGTGTGTCCAGATGACCCGACTGCACTGGCCCTCTTAACCAGACAGTGATGCTGGTAATGAGGCTCTCCACATGTCCAACATCTAGTTTTTGATCTAGTTCTCCTGGTCCTTGATGTAGGAGTTACTGGCCTACCAGCCTGAAATCCTGGTCTATTCTGTTGAACAGGCCTAAACTGTTGCTGCTGCAGGCATCGTTGCCGTTGATGCTGTGGTCCTCTGTAGGGAGTCCTCTGCTGAGGAGATGGTCGTGGTGGTGTCATGAACGTGGATCCTCTCGACGTATCACAATAACCTGGTGTATGTTTGGTTGGTGTCTAATGTTGCGACGCACTTGTTGTCATCTGTCCATTCGGTCTTGTAAAAGTCTTTCCCTGACCCCCATTGGTCATATCTTCCTCTGCTATGAGTTCCTTCTGGACTGCATCATGCAACGTCTGAGGCATTAGGATCCCCACCTTTGCACAAATGTTGAAGTTAAGTCCAAAAACAAACTTGTTGACCTTTAGCTTCTCCGTGTTCAGGTGTGGAGCATACCTAAGTAGCTCAATGAACTGGGCCTCATACTCTGACACTGTATGACCACCCTGTCGTAAGGCGTTGAACTCATTGAGCTGGAGCTTGATTAATTCCTATGATAAATACCTCTCCTAGAACCATTCCCATGACACGTCTTTGACGACCATGTTTAGTTGAGGTAGGAGCGTGTTCCACCATAGAAGAGCACTCCCCTTTAGCTGAAAGATTGCCATGTAGATATTCATGTTGGAGGTGTAGTCACGAAGTGCGAATCACATCACCATGTTCTCCAACCAAGCCTTGGCGGCTAAGCCCTTTATTTCACCCATGAACATGGGAAACTTAACCTCCTCGAGTTCTCTGTGAATGCTACCACTGCTAGCTGAAGCACGTTGTGGACCCTCAGGGGGTACAATCACCCTGGCCTCATCTCTATCTGGTCGGTTAATCAAGGCCTATGACATCCTCTGGAAGGAACTCAACAACCCAACCGCATCCCCCACAACAATCTACTCCTTTCCAATGACTTGCTCTTCTCCTTGGGGTTTAGACCCCTCTGGCGTGGATGCTACTTGAGGCATCACACTTCTTCCCCAAGCACCACGTCGTCTGCCTCCACAACGTCCTTTAGCCATGATTACCTCCAGGGACACAATTCAATTTAATTAGCGATAAGATATTAATCAAGTGTTTAGTACAATGGAAGGCGTAATGATCCAAAGTCGCGGGGTTGAACCTGCTTTGATACCATATGTAACAACCCCTCTGTTACGATATCAAATAACAATGTATAATAGGTATTTTTTTTCTTTTGTTGCATTAGGATATTAAATTCATTACAACATGATAAACAACATCGCAAGTGATACATCATCATGACTAAACGACACATAAGAAATGAATTAACATAATTAAAAGCGACACATAATCAACACATAAAAAATAACTAAATCAAGCATCATCATAATTAATAACTGCACTTAATTAACACATCATCATAATAATTAATGACACAATCAACACATCAATGTCTGAAGTGAAATACCAATAAATGATTAACCATGCCACTGAATAATAATGAGCTACCTCACCAACCTACCCTGCAAGGTTAGGACCTCCAAGACACATAAGCAACGCTCAATCCCAAGATTCATCCGATTGATTTTGACCACTTAAGGTCTCATGAATGGTGACTGTTCTGAGGAACAAGGAGGTGTCTAATTCCCACAATCAATCACACATCAGCATTATTCTAATGGCGCAAGAGAATCTAATAACTAAATCAACCATGCTTCTACATTATTTTCATGGTGCAAGAGAAATCAAAATAAATTCAACGGTGCAAGAGAATATAAATACTTAATCAATCACACATCACATTACTTCCAAGGCACAAGAGTACCTGTCAATTCTGTTTCATGGTGCATAATTAATCTAATCATTTAACCAATCATACCTCACATTAAATTCATGGTGTAAGAAAATTCATCAATATTTGTTTCACGACGCAAAGTAATCAACCATTTAGCCAATCATACATCAATATTAATTCAAGGCGCACACGTACTCTAATCACTTAAATAATCATACTTATTCATCAATCTTCAATAATTAAGCGCAATTGGGTAAAGAAATAGACCTAAGGGTTTATAAAAATTGACATAAGCAAGCAAGATTCCAGTACTAGGTAGAGATCTATTATACCCATCAATAACAACTTGCCAAGATCCAATTCATTCGATTCCAACATCATTTATCAATTACTTTAAGCTGGTAGAGATCTATTACACCCATCAATAACAACTTGCCAAGATCCAATTCATTCGATTCCAACATCATTTATCAATTACTTTAAGCTACTGTACAAGTACACATATCTTTGTAACAACTAAATATATATACCTTTAAATGAATTATCTTGATTAAGTAGTACGGTAAGAATTTAATACTAGATTAGTATCCATCTTCAAGGTACCATAAAAGATCACACTTAAAAATTAATTACTAGAAGACAAGTCTTCTTTATATATATCCATAAAAGGAAAAAGGTCAACACACTTTATTTTTACATATCCANTATCTCAGTTTTCCCTCACGACATCATGGACCTCTTAGACTAGGTAATCATTAAACTACAATTTGAGCCACAACAAGAGTGCTAGTAGGATACGACAGGGACTCTGCCACACCTCTCCTTCAATATATGGTCTATGTGCATGACCCCTTTACTCCTTATGTGAGTCAGATTAGCAAGCAGTCATCAGCCTGCATCCATCAACGAAACATTGTTAATGATCTATAAACAACATCATAATATAATCGATCATATGTCACAATGCATAAATGAAATACTCAAATGAATACAATCCACTCCCTGACTCAATCCAGAGTCCAAGGAAATTCATTGATGCCATCGACATCCTCAATCTGTTAAGTGTCCTGCACACTTAGGGGAAACTCGTCAATAACATCTGTCAATACATAGATATCAAACAACATAAATCATAATCCATCAACATCATCATAATAATCCATAAGAGAAACAAATAACCATATACTATAACCGAATCACTTCCACGTAAGTGTCCTCAAAGAATAAGTCAATAACATGTGCTCGCAAGAGTGGGATGTTAGATACACCCCCTCTTGTTTTAAACTTCGTCCCAAAGTTGTACAATATATAAATGCAGTAATTAAAGCATCTGACAAGATCTATATGTCTAACTATGCAATAAATATGGAAACTGTTGGCGCATATCATATGCGTCCTTCCAGGTAGCCAAGTGTGGACTATAATTGTCCCACTGGACCTTGACCTGATCGACTGTTTGATGTCGTAGCTGTCGAATGTGATGGTACAAAATATGAATTGTTTCTGCCATGAGTGCACCCTCGTTCGACACCTGCAAACAACTCATGTCAATCACTAACATAATGTCTCAAAACAAATACATGAAAAACATTGTGTATACGCCTCAAAGAATCAGGTAAGGCTAGTTGATAGGCCACGAGTCCCTTCCTTTCAACAGTTTCGAAAGGCCCGACAAACCTAGGAGAGAGTTTAACACTCTTTCCAAACTTGATCAAGTTCTTGTGCGGTTTCAACCACAAGAAAACTTGTTTGCCAACTTCATAATTACGATCAACGTGATGTGCATCGACATAACTCTTCTGCCGATCTTGCGCTTCTTTAATCCTTTGTCTTATCGTTTACATTTGTTCTTCCATTTGTTGGATCACTTCTAGTCATACTAGGACCATATCCTCAAGTCGATCCAAACTCAATGGCGTCTGACACGGTTGCCCATAAAGAAACTCAAATGGTGTCATGTTAATGGTACTTTGATAATTATTGTTGTATGCAAACTCCACCAGTGGCAAGAACTCTTCCCAACGCTTCTGTTGGTCCATCATGTACATACACAAAACATCTTCCAAAATTTGGTTCGTTCTTTTTGTCTGACCTTCTGTCTCAGGGTGATATGTTATACTAAAGTTCACTTATGTCCCCAAGGCCTCTTGGAAACTAGTCTAAAAACGTCTTATAAATACCGATCCTCTATCAGATATGATCTTTTTTGGCACACCATTTAATCTCACGATCTTGCTGATAAAAACTCTAGGTATATCTGGTGCCTGATACGTCATACACACATGGATAAAATGTGCACTCTTCACCAGAGTGTCAACTACTATGAAAATCGAGTCATGCCTCCTTGCCGTCAGCGACAATCCAATAATGAATTCCATCGAAATTACCTCCCATTTCGATTCTGGAATAACATGTGGTTGTAGTAATCCTCCCGGATGTCTATGTTCAAACTTCACTTACTGGCATTCTAGACACCTCAACATGTAGCTAACTATGTCCGCCTTCATTCCCTTCTAGAAAAATTAGGGCTTAAGGTCTGCCCTCATCTTTGTGACTCCTGGATGAGCAATGTACACTGCTCTATGAGATTTGCTTAAGATAAAAATTCTCAATTTGTTGTTAGGAGGTACATAAATCCGATTATTATACCTCATCAATTTGTCGTTGTCCAATGTATATGATTCAACTTCGGTACCAACATGGTGTCTTGTCCGATATTTTCATGAACCTCTTTATACCAGTCGTCATCGAACTGTATAGTTAGAATATTTTCTCGAAGATTCGTTTGAAGAGGTATCACCAAAAATATGTGTGGTCTCCGACTCAACGCATCTGCCACTTTGTTCACTGTTCCTTTTATGTATGCAATCTCAAAATCATGTTCACTAAGAAATTATGACCAACGCCTTTGTCGCGCATTCAAGTCACTTTGCGTAAAAATGTGCTGCAATCCACAATGATCTATTTTTAGTTTGAACTTCGGTCCAATAAAATAGTGTCTCCACACTCTCAAGGCATACACAATGGCTAATAACTCCAAATCATGTGTTGCATATTTCTCCTCATGCTTTCTTAATTTCCTTGAGATGTAGGCGATCACTTGACTGTCTTGCATCAAGAATCCACCTAAGCCTTCCTTGGATGTGCCTATGCATACCAAGAATTCCTTGTCCATGTCAGAGACTTTTAGTATCAACACTGTCATCAACAACCCCTTGAGCCTTTGAAATGCTTCTGCGCACTTCTCTGTCCATACAAACTTCTTATTTTTCTTCTGCAATTCCGTGATAAGATTTTCTATCTTCGAAAAACCTTTGAAGAACTATCAGTAATATCCTGCTAAACCCATAAAGCTACATACTTCTGGTACGTTCGTCAGTGCAGAACATTCCATAATAGCCTCTACCTTCACTAGATCCACAATGATGCCTTCACCGGAGACAACATGCCCTAAATAATGAATCCTCGATTGATAAAAAGAGCATTTCAATAGTTTCCCGTATAGTTTGTTTTCTCGTAAACACTGTAGTACCAAGCACAAATGTTCGTCATGGTTTTCCATCATCTGAGAATATATCAATATGTCATCAATGAATACTTGAACAAACTTGTCCAATTATTTGCGGAACACCCCATTCATCAAGCTCATGAATACCCCTGGGGTGTTTGTCAGTCCAAACGGTAAAATGGTAAACTCGTAATGTCTAAACCTCATCTTGAATGCGGTCTTAGGAATATCTTCCTCTTTGATCCGTAATTGGTGATATCCTGATCTCAAGTCGATCTTTAAAAACACCTTCGTGCCCTTCATTTGGTCAAACAAATCGTCTATTCTTGGCAACAGATATTGGTTCTTGATCGTTGCCTTGTTCAATTGATGGTAGTCAATACATAGTATCCACAACCCATCCTTCTTTCTTATGAAAATAACAGGCGCACCCCAAGGTGACACACTTGGGCGTATAAGTCCTAGGTCCAACAACTCCTTCAGTTGCATTTTCAACTCCTGTAACTCAGGTGTCGACATCCAATAAGTCGTTCTTGCTATTGGTTCAGTTCCATATTTCAAGTCGATGGTAAACTCCAGCTCTCTTTCGGGCGAAAAACCTGGTAACTCTTTTGGGAACAAATCCGCAAACTCTCATACTACTAGAAGGTTTTCTAATCCTTTCGCCATGCCCTTGTTGTTCAACACTAATATTGCATATTGCTTGCACCCTTTGCGCATGTGATTTTGTAGATGTAGGGAAGAAATGAACCTCAGGGACACTCCCTAGTTTCTTCCTACAATCACTCTTCTCTATCCCTCATCATCGGTCAAACTCAACCATTTCGTCTTATAGTTGAGTATCGCATCATGCGATTCTAACTAGTCCATACCGATCACGATGTCATAAGATCCTAATATGGTGATAAATATGTCAGACGTCATTACAAAATCTCCCAAGTTAACGTGATAGCCCGTAACTCTTCCTCGAACATTCATTTTGGCACCCGAAGCCATTTCTACATATCTAAATTCATCCTGTTCGACTGCCTTTACCTTAATTCTCTTCAACGCTGCACTAGAAATAAAGCTCTCTGTAGCACCGAGATCTATCAAAATACTAAAAGTTTGGTCAATGATGGTACCTGACATCTCTAGAACAATGGACTGGTGCTCGGCCTCGCGGTTATTCACCGCTACATGAATCCTATGGGCCTTGCCCAAATCTTCAACTATAGTGTGTCCAGATGACTCGACTGCACTGGCCCTCTTAACCAGACAGTGATGCTGGTAATGAGGCTCTCCACATGTCTAACATCTAGTTTTTGATCTAGTTCTCCTGGTCCTTGATGTAGGAGTTGCTGGCCTACCAGCCTGAAATCCTGGTCTATTCTGCTGAACAGGCCTAAACTGTTGCTGCTGCAGGCATCGTTGCCGTTGATGCTGTGGTCCTCTGTAGGGAGTCCTCTGCTGAGGAGATGGTCATGGTGGTGTCATGAACGTGGATCCTCTCGACGTATCACAATAACCTGGTGTATGTTTGGTTGGTGTCTAATGTTGCGACGCACTTGTTGTCATCTGTCCATTCGGTCTTGTAAAAGTCTTTCCCTGACCCCCATTGGTCATATCTTCCTCTGCTATGAGTTCCTTCTGGACTGCATCATGCAACGTCTGAGGCATTAGGATCCCCACCTTTGCACAAATGTTGAAGTTAAGTCCAAAAACAAACTTGTTGACCTTTAGCTTCTCCGTGTTCAGGTGTGGAGCATACCTAAGTAGCTCAATGAACTGGGCCTCATACTCTGACACTGTATGACCACCCTGTCGTAAGGCGTTGAACTCATTGAGCTGGAGCTTGATTAATTCCTATGATAAATACCTCTCCTAGAACCATTCCCATGACACGTCTTTGACGACCATGTTTAGTTGAGGTAGGAGCGTGTTCCACCATAGAAGAGCACTCCCCTTTAGCTGAAAGATTGCCATGTAGATATTCATGTTGGAGGTGTAGTCACGAAGTGCGAATCACATCACCATGTTCTCCAACCAAGCCTTGGCGGCTAAGCCCTTTATTTCACCCATGAACATGGGAAACTTAACCTCCTCGAGTTCTCTGTGAATGCTACCACTGCTAGCTGAAGCACGTTGTGGACCCTCAGGGGGTACAATCACCCTGGCCTCATCTCTATCTGGTCGGTTAATCAAGGCCTATGACATCCTCTGGAAGGAACTCAACAACCCAACCGCATCCCCCACAACAATCTACTCCTTTCCAATGACTTGCTCTTCTCCTTGGGGTTTAGACCCCTCTGGCGTGGATGCTACTTGAGGCATCACACTTCTTCCCCAAGCACCACGTCGTCTGCCTCCACAACGTCCTTTAGCCATGATTACCTCCAGGGACACAATTCAATTTAATTAGCGATAAGATATTAATCAAGTGTTTAGTACAATGGAAGGCGTAATGATCCAAAGTCGCGGGGTTGAACCTGCTTTGATACCATATGTAACAACCCCTCTGTTACGATATCAAATAACAATGTATAATAGGTATTTTTTTTCTTTTGTTGCATTAGGATATTAAATTCATTACAACATGATAAACAACATCGCAAGTGATACATCATCATGACTAAACGACACATAAGAAATGAATTAACATAATTAAAAGCGACACATAATCAACACATAAAAAATAACTAAATCAAGCATCATCATAATTAATAACTGCACTTAATTAACACATCATCATAATAATTAATGACACAATCAACACATCAATGTCTGAAGTGAAATACCAATAAATGATTAACCATGCCACTGAATAATAATGAGCTACCTCACCAACCTACCCTGCAAGGTTAGGACCTCCAAGACACATAAGCAACGCTCAATCCCAAGATTCATCCGATTGATTTTGACCACTTAAGGTCTCATGAATGGTGACTGTTCTGAGGAACAAGGAGGTGTCTAATTCCCACAATCAATCACACATCAGCATTATTCTAATGGCGCAAGAGAATCTAATAACTAAATCAACCATGCTTCTACATTATTTTCATGGTGCAAGAGAAATCAAAATAAATTCAACGGTGCAAGAGAATATAAATACTTAATCAATCACACATCACATTACTTCCAAGGCACAAGAGTACCTGTCAATTCTGTTTCATGGTGCATAATTAATCTAATCATTTAACCAATCATACCTCACATTAAATTCATGGTGTAAGAAAATTCATCAATATTTGTTTCACGACGCAAAGTAATCAACCATTTAGCCAATCATACATCAATATTAATTCAAGGCGCACACGTACTCTAATCACTTAAATAATCATACTTATTCATCAATCTTCAATAATTAAGCGCAATTGGGTAAAGAAATAGACCTAAGGGTTTATAAAAATTGACATAAGCAAGCAAGATTCCAGTACTAGGTAGAGATCTATTATACCCATCAATAACAACTTGCCAAGATCCAATTCATTCGATTCCAACATCATTTATCAATTACTTTAAGCTGGTAGAGATCTATTACACCCATCAATAACAACTTGCCAAGATCCAATTCATTCGATTCCAACATCATTTATCAATTACTTTAAGCTACTGTACAAGTACACATATCTTTGTAACAACTAAATATATATACCTTTAAATGAATTATCTTGATTAAGTAGTACGGTAAGAATTTAATACTAGATTAGTATCCATCTTCAAGGTACCATAAAAGATCACACTTAAAAATTAATTACTAGAAGACAAGTCTTCTTTATATATATCCATAAAAGGAAAAAGGTCAACACACTTTATTTTTACATATCCAGACAACTTACATATCTTACAATTTTTTTTTAAGGAAGATCAAGCTTAATCAAACAATACCAAACAATAACTCACTGCTGATTTATAAATTCCATTGAAGGAAAGAAGCCCAAGTCAACTTACAATTCCTTGGAGGGAATTAAGGAAGACTCACCTTATGCATCTGAATACAAGGACTTCAATTATCAACTTATGTATAAAAGAATATATAGATCCAATGGAAGAAAATAAGAAGGGTACAATCTTCTTTAAATGGATCCAATTTTCCTAGTCTAATTGTAGGGGTTTTCTCTTTTTGCATGAGATAAAAGGTATCAATTACCGTAGATTTTACTAAGAACATGACAGTAAAAAAAACCAGTACTACGATACAAATATAAGTCTAGAAGGCCGTTACTCCAAAATGGAATTGACACCAGTGAGTTAGTGGAAGTTTCAGGAGGGTTTTAGGCGATTGCAAAAGCTTTATCTCACACTGATTCATCAAGTTCCAGAATGGAAACTACAATCAATTGCAGTAATGAAGGGTAAGTGGCTGGGATATAAAAGAATGGAATGGTCAGTCCAGAGTTGAAGAATCAAATGGCGACAGGCACATCCAACATATAAAACCAACACACGTCAATGGAGCAATGTCCATGCATGTATTCCGGGAGATAGGCACAGGGTAGTGACTGCGTAGATCTCGGAGATGCTCAACAAAACGAGACTGGGTGAGGCTTCTTCGACTGGGATAGCCCTTCGATTCTCTCTTTAATTGGATAGAGAAACCAACGCTAGCAACGACGATCTGATGATCCCTGGTTGAATGGAAAGACAAAAGCTTGGGCAGGTGGTGGCCAAAGAGGGAAAGAGGTAGGAATACATAGTAGTAGTGACCTGTTTCTAGAAGGATTTGAATGAATTAGGAAAGAAGGGAATTTCTCCTCAACGCTCTCAGAAATTCACTTCAGGAAGTGCTCCTCACACGCTAGGAAAATCACTCTGGTGAGTGAGAGCTCCAAAATTCGCTTCAGGAAATACATTCTGAGCAAAGTTCTCTACAGGAAATATATTCTAAGAAAATTTCGCTACAGGAAGGGTTCTTTCCATCGCTGGAGGAAGTGCGCGACTGGTGAGAGAGAGCATGAGTAAATCACTGGAAGAATACGCTTGGAACAAAATTTNATTAAGGAAGACTCACCTTATGCATCTGAATACAAGGACTTCAATTATCAACTTATGTATAAAAGAATATATAGATCCAATGGAAGAAAATAAGAAGGGTACAATCTTCTTTAAATGGATCCAATTTTCCTAGTCTAATTGTAGGGGTTTTCTCTTTTTGCATGAGATAAAAGGTATCAATTACCGTAGATTTTACTAAGAACATGACAGTAAAAAAAACCAGTACTACGATACAAATATAAGTCTAGAAGGCCGTTACTCCAAAATGGAATTGACACCAGTGAGTTAGTGGAAGTTTCAGGAGGGTTTTAGGCGATTGCAAAAGCTTTATCTCACACTGATTCATCAAGTTCCAGAGTGGAAACTACAATCAATTGCAATAATGAAGGGTAAGTGGCTGGGATATAAAATAATGGAATGGTCAGTCCAGATTTGAAGAATCAAATGGCGACAGGCACATCCAACATATAAAACCAACACACGTCAATGGAGCAATGTCCATGCATGTATTCCGGGAGATAGGCACAGGGCAGTGACTGCGTAGATCTCGGAGATGCTCAACAAAACGAGACTGGGTGAGGCTTCTTCGACTGGGATAGCCCTTCGATTCTCTCTTTAATTGGATAGAGAAACCAACGTTAGCAACGATGATCTGATGATCCCTGGTTGAACGGAAAGACAAAAGCTTGGGCAGGTGGTGGCCAAAGAGGGAAAGAGGTAGGAATACATAGTAGTAGTGACCTGTTTCTAGAAGGATTTGAATGAATTAGGAAAGAAGGGAATTTCTCCTCAACGCTCTCAGAAATTCACTTCAGGAAGTGCTCCTCACACGCTAGGAAAATCACTCTGGTGAGTGAGAGCTCCAAAATTCGCTTCAGGAAATACATTCTGAGCAAAGTTCTCTACAGGAAATATATTCTAAGAAAATTTCGCTACAGGAAGGGTTCTTTCCATCGCTGGAGGAAGTGCGCGACTGGTGAGAGAGAGCATGAGTAAATCACTGGAAGAATACGCTTGGAACAAAATTTTGCTACTGGAAGTGCTTGAGTCTGAGCAACTAAAGGTTTCTATTGACAACAAAGTTAGATTCTAAAGGCCTCTAGGGACTGCAACAATCGTGGTTGTCCCAAAATTTTATTAAAATTCTGAGAGAGTTCCCC
>JZKD02S0557977.1:0-16367 GCA_000966675.3 Picea glauca | reverse complement strand
CATCCATGGTAATTGAATCAGGCTCTTCCTATTAATTCAATAACTGTACATGGAGTTTCTTCACAGGCTCTCGCTTGGCTCTGTTCTCTCTTGCTCTTGTCTGAGTGAATAATCTCTGAATTCTAAACTCTGAAAAAAATGATCATACAAAGATACACGAAAGGGTGCCTATACTCCGTTTTCCCTCTCTAAAGCTAAACTGTCTAATCTACAGTTAATTCCTATCTAACAACATTAATTCACATAAATGCCTTCCTATCTACTAATACAATACAACTGCGMTTGGCTTTGAATGCCTCATCCAAACGACGGCGCAAAAATCTCCAAGCATTTCAAAAATGTGCGCGCTGGTACTGTCCAGCTGTATGATGCTTCTCCGTGCGCGCTGGCTCGCTTGATGACGTGTGGATGCTCCTGCATCAAGGGTGGTCTATTTACCAAGTAACATGCATCACCCACTGCCTTTGCCTAGAATTACTATCCTAACTCGACACCACTGAGCATGCTCCTTACCTTTTCCATCAACGCCGTGTTCATCCTTTTTACAACCCCATTTTGTTGAGGTGTGTATGTAGTACTCTTCTTCCTTGCTATACTGCACTTCTTACAAAACTCTTCAAATTCATTCCCATAGAATTCTCCACCATTATCTGTCCTCAAAACCTTTATTTTCTTCTCTGTCTGATTTTACACTAGAGCCTTAAACTCTTTAAATTTATCAAATACCTCATATTTCTTGTTAAGAAAATAAATCCATGTGTTCCTTGAAAAATAATCTATGAATGAAACATAATACACATATTTACCTAGTGATGGAACAAACACATGTTTGAACACATCATTGTGTATCAACTCTAAGATCCCCTTTGCTCTTGTAGCACCAGATGGGAATATTACCTGATTTTGTTTACCATATATGCAATGTTCACATAAATCAAAATCCAGGGTGCAATTAGACATACCTTCAACCATACCTTTACCGAGTAGTGTTTGAAGGCCCTTTTCTCCAATATGTCCCAGTCTTTGATGCCATAACATGGTCTTCTTTCCAGGGCCAATATGGATCATATGATCTTCTTTATTTCTCTGCTTGGGGAAAATATAACTGCTACACTCATGAGTATAAGTTCTTTCCAATAACTTGTATAGAGTTCCACACTGAACTCCCCTAATCAACACCATTGCTTCTCGTACCATCTTGGAAGTTCCCTTTCCCAATAAAGTATCCACACTTGCATCATCTAACTTAAAATTATTAGGCTCCTGGATAGATTTGGAATGTGTAGAACTTTAGGGAGAGTTCTAATCCTTCCATCTTGCAACAACTTAACCCTTCCACATCCCATGATTTTGGCTGTCAAGTCATCTCCTAGGTAAACATCACCACCATCGTACTTTTCACATTCATTGAACCAGTCCCTGTGAGGAGTCATATGAAATGATGCACATGATTCGATCAACCATACATCACGATCTGCATGTGTACTTATAGATGCCAAGTAAACATCACCCCCTTCTTTTGTGGAGGTTTTTGCCTCTGTGGAAGAGGCATCATAAGATTCCTTTACTTTATCAACATTATTAGACCTACAATCTTTCTTATAATACCTGAATTTACCACATTTCCAACATTTCCTCAAATATTTTCCTGAGGATTTAGATATACCTTTAGATTTGTATCTCCCCCCCGAAGACTTAATTTTATTCCTATCTTGGGGATGACCTCTTATAGATAAAAGGTCTGTGCTATGACTATCCATGCTTTTCCACCTCATCTCTTCCGATAAAAAGGATGAAACTACATCCTCATACATCAATGCAGATTGTGTGGAAGTACAAATTGCTACAAACAGATTATCCCAGGAGTCTAGCAAAGAACATAACAAAGTAATACACTTATATTCTTCTGCAAGCGTAATATTAACAGAGGCAAGTTGACTTACCAGAGTATTGAAGGCATTTAGATGCCCTATCACATAATCTCCATGTCCATACTAAGATGATACAACTTATTTCGAAGAAACAACTTGTTTACCAAGGACTTTGACTGATACAAATTCCCTAACTTTTCCCATAGTTTGTTAGTTGTAGATTCTCTCAACACATTAAATAACACTGAATCTGCTAGGCAGAGTCAAATCATACTCCTTTCTCTTCTATCCAACTTCTCCCAATCTTCTTTCGACATACCAATAGATTGAGTACTAGTAGGTTGTGTACCAAGATCCACAATGATCCATTGTTCTTTTTCTACAAGAAGGTCCTCCATCTTGAGATTCCATAACACAAATTTTTGACTGTTGAACTTCTCGATCTTGATTATAGAATTGCTCACCATTATATTTCAACACATGAATCACCACTACAAATCTCCCATTCAACCCAGGTTTATCACATACCCAAGATAAAATTGATCTGTCAAGACTGAGCGAAACCGTCAAGAACAAAGGCATCCTCCTGAAGCCAAAAACATGCTTTGATACCACATTAAAAGATTTTTGTGGTGCTGCCCTGAACCCTGTCGGGTCTGGGCTAGTGGTTGGAGAAGAATGCTTTTGATCCAGGTGGATATCGGTGGCCACCCACCTATTCCAACTAGCTCAAAACAATTTGTTGTCAACTTACTATTTTTAGTAGTTTTTTCAGTTCCTAAACTTATAGGGCCATTTTGAGGGCATACACAACACTTTTTCATGATCGAGAACCTCAATAATGGACAAAGTCTTTGATTGAGCCCCTAAAATGAAGCTCCTCATTGATACCTTTCGAACGAGCTATCATGTACCCCAAACGAAGATTGTATTCCAAAGTTACGCCCCTGAGAAGTTGATACACCAATCTACCCAAAACGAGGTCCACAAAACTGTTGGATTTTCATCTTACGGGGTTAGGCTTTTGGATTTTATTTATTTTAAAGAGGCCTTTGGAGCCTCATTGTAACAATAATATTCTTGCGAATGTGAGTAGCCATCACATCTCTTTTTAGAAATAAGCTGCCACCATTCTAGCGAGTCTTTCACTCTGTATTTCTACATTTTTGTACATTTCGCTCATTAATAGAAATTGTGTATTACTGTATATCTGTGCCTCTTGTTATATACATATGATACATCTCTATTATATTATTGGATATCTGATATACATCTGTACATTTATTTATTTTATCTCTACTCTCATTTCGTGCCAAAAATAATCCAGATTAGTGGTATCAGAGCAGGCTGCTCTTGATCGTTTTTTCAGTGCATGTCCCTGACGAAGTTCGAGTATAGAAAGTTGTGTCTCGATATTGTATCTCTTGAGGAAAATTTCTCTCGCACGCCCAAGAAACCATCCATGGAGGAATAAAATGAAAACAAAGGAGTAGAAGATTCTATTAATCTCTCACACGACAAAGGGATGAAATGATGGAGAATTTTTCCCACATTATTCAATGCCTGCCGATAACAACATGCACGTCTTCATCAAGCAACCATTTTGGAATCACCTCTACTTTCAAGGTACAAGTTAATTTTGATATTCCTATTTGAAGGAAAAATTGATGCAGATGCCCTTAAAAAATGGTTAAATCTGCTAGAAGGTTATTTCTCTATTCACAATTTCACCTATAGGGAAAATATCACCTTCGCACTCCTTAAGGATCTCCCCCATGTCAAACATTTGGTGGGAAAATTACTGCGAGAAAATTTCCACAGAGGAGTTTGGAATATATGGGGCCAAGCTCACTTGGGATTTTTTTGTGGATGTGGTCAAGGAACAATATTACCCTGTTGGAAACTATGACGACCGATACATGAGATGGAGCACAATGTGGCAAGAGAGGGGACAAAAAATGTTAGATTTCACCAATACCTTCCATACCTTGCGCACCAATCTAGGTATCAAAGACTCCGAGTGACATTTGGTTTTGAAATACCATGGGGATATACACATATACATCCAAACTTAAATGGATTTTCTGGACATCTCACCACTGGGTACTGCTTATCAATATACTGTTAAAATCGAGAAAAACTTTAAGCACCAGAACAAACAGGAGTTTGGGTCTGCAAATCCACAACACCCAAAGTATGGTAAAGACGACCCTAACAACTAGCCTTCAGAAAACCAGTCGAAGCCACAAGAAAAGAAGGGTAACAGAAAGAAGAAGAAGGAAACTAGAAAGTGGTGCGATTTCCACAAAATCCCTTGGCACAACATTGATGAATATCACTCAAAACAATCATTGGTGGCCGAGATCAAAGAAAAGGAGCCGAACCCTGATTCAGAATCTCATTCAAAAAATAATGGGAGAAGACAAATCATCGACATAGACCCCACTACTACTGTCACGACCACAACAATTCAACCAAAAGAGCCAGCAAATTCTGAAGAGGGGGAGTGCCTTTTTCATTCACAAATGTGGGTGAAGGGTACCCCGCTACATTTTATTATTGATATCAGAAGACATAAGAACCTCATCTCAGCAGAGGTCATCAAACAGTTTGGATTGTCGACAACACCACACCCATAACCATACAACATCAGGTGGCTTCGCTGGGGACGAGATCTCCGTGTCAGCCAATAGTTCCAATTGTCATACATCATCCAACCCTTCAAGGATGAGGTATTATGTGATGTTTCCTTGCTGGATGTCTGTGATGTTCTTTTGGGCCAAGCATATTTGTGGAAGCACCATGATATTTATGAGTCTCGACCCCGTAGTGTTATTGTTACTATGGGGGGTCATATCTATAGGATACTAGAGGTAGTTCCAACTAATGTCCCACCTAAATAGTGCTGCAAGGTAGTATCTCATACTAGAAAATTCAACTTCTTTACAATATGTTCAAAAGGTGAACATAAGGACACTGCAACCACTGTAGCCTAAGTCCAATCACCTTCTATCCAACAGAACTAGGTTGAAAAGATTGAAACAAATCACAAAGATTCCTTCTGCACACAGTCATCTCATCAAGTTCTCAACAACTTGCCACAAACCAAGAAACACAACTTCTCTAGCAAGGCAAGCAACTCACCAAGGTTAAGATTCAGCAAGCACTTTCCCCTCTCCCCTGAGAACTCAGCACAATGGAGAACATTGCTTCCCAAGGAGGGAGGATTGATCCAGGTGGATATTGGTGACCACACACCTATTCCAACTGGCTCAAAATAATTTGTTGGAAACTTACTATTTTTAGTAGTTTTTCGGTTCCTAAACTTTTGGGGCCATTTTGAGGGCCTAACTGATTCTTTTTTCACGATCGGGCACTTCAATGATGGCCAAAGGATTTTAATCAGAAAAAAAAATGAAGCTTCTCGTCGATACCTTTCCAACGATCTATCATGCGCCCCAAACAGAGATCGTATGCCGAAGTTATGCCCCAGGGAAGTTGATACACCAAACTACCCAAAACATGGTCCACAAAACTATTGGATTTTCATCTTCCGGGGTTAGGGTTTTCGATTAAAAAGGCCTTTGGAGTCTCATTTTAACAATTATCTTCTTGCGAATGTGAGTAGACGTCACATCTCTTCTTGGAGATAAGATGCCACCATTATAGCGAGTCTTTCACTCTGTATTTCTACAGTTTTGTACATTTCGCTCATTAATAGAAATTGTGTATTACTGTATATATGTGCCTCTTGTTATATGCATATGATATATCTCTATTATATTATTGGATATCTGATATATCTCTCTACATTTCTTTATTTTATCTCCGCTCTCATTTTGTGCCGAAAATAATCCAGATTAGCTTTGCATAACTAGGGGGGATCAATATTGGCCCTCCCTAGGACCCCCCCTCGAATAGCGCCCGACACACACATACATAAAAAGCGACAATGGGCGAGATAATCAGACTTAGTTTTCAAATATAACGCACCCCCACACACACATGTAAACAATATAACACCTACCCAACAATATAGCCAATGCATCTCTGGGATACCAAGGTTGATTAGTGTTCTCATTATTAACCATGTTTTCAGGTTCTAAATTTGATCATTTTGATTATGAGTTTGAGATTTCTTGACATTTAGAATGTATTCTTTTTGGTGGAGTTACAACAAGATTATTAGGGGCCGAGGGGATTGAACTAAAGGGTTGTTCAATATATTGCAAATCTAAATATATCAAATCTTCTATTGTGTGAACCAACATATGTTCAAAAGTTGAGACTATGGTTCCAATGGTGTTTTGTTGATGAGGAAGTAGTGGAGTCACAAGAAATGCACCGATTTTCCTAGTGTAAGCTCAAGTGATACATCTAAAATCATTAACCTCCTCCTTTGATACTGTATACGAGATTGACTCAATATCTTTTTTAGTATTATCCACATCCTGAGGTATTATATTTTTAGAAGTTTGACCTTTAGGATTAAGAATTTCTGAATATGGGATGTTCGTACGACTTTCCATACACATACCCTCTTTCTAGCACCAATTTTTTTGAGGGGGATGGATCCCCAATGCACAAAAATATGGATTAAACCCAAGGACGAGGCCCAATTAGAATCCTCGTTGTTTGGTATGGAATAATCCTCCGAGTTAATGGTCTNTAAATGAAGTGATTACCAACCTGCTTGGAATATACACAGTGATCAACCCTGCTTCTTACAAATCCCAGTCCAAGGATGTATGTGTCAAACTTTTGGTACCACATCCTAGGTGATTTATTCAGATCATGTAATGAATTCTTTAGCTTACATACCAACTCTTTATTTCTCTCCACTACAAAGCCTTTTGGATACTTCATGTAGGTTTCTTCTTCCAGATCCCCATGTAGGAATGTTGTATTCACATCGATATGTTCTAATTCAAAATCAATATAAGTAGCAACATAAAAAAGAAATATAATAGAAGTTAACTTGGAAACATGAGAACAAATTTCTCCAAAGTCAATTCCCTCTACATGGGAATAACATTTTGCTATTAACCGAGATTTGTATTTCTCCACTTTACCTTCTATATCCAACTTCTTCTTAAACACAAATTTGTTTCCATTGTCCTTTCTTCAAGTTGGAAATTCAAATAGATCCCATGCCTCATTCTTATCCAAGGCATCCATCTCTTCAACCATGGACTTCTTCCAAAGTTTATTATCATGTGAAATGCTTCCTTAACAATTTTGGGATCATCATCAGTAATAGATAAAGAAAAATTAGCACAAAAATCAGGTAGACTATACCTTTCTAGTTTCCTTCTTTCCCTCATTGATCTCCTCAACACTGGAGTATGAGGTTCTTTTTCTTCCGATTCATCTTCCTTTGTTGATTCAAATTTTGCATCATCCAACTCAAACTCTATTTTCTCAGGTTCTTCTTTCCTTAGTAGAAATTTCTGTTTGGGAACATCTTTAACCTATCTAAAAACATCCTGAATATAAAAAATTTCTTAGTTTCCGGGTTCCAAAGCCTATAACCTTTCATATCATATTTATAACCAATAACGATACACTTTTCAACTTTATTATCCAACTTACTCCTATTTTCCTTTGGAACATGTACATAAGCATCACAACCAAACACTCTGAGATGTTCAAGAGAGTGTTTCTTACCAGCCCATACCTCATGCAGATTTTTGTCCACCAATGTTGATGAGGGTGATCTATTTACCAAGTAACATGCATCACCCACTGCCTTTGCCTAGAATTCCTATCCTAACTCGACACCACTGAGCATGCTCCTTACCTTTTCCATCAACGTCGTGTTCATCCTTTTTACAACCCCATTTTGTTGAGGTGTGTATGTAGTACTCTTCTTCCTTTCTATACTGCACTTCTTACAAAACTCTTCAAATTCATTCCCATAGAATTCTCCACCATTATCTGTCCTCAAAACCTTTATTTTCTTCTCTGTCTGATTTTACACCAGAGCCTTAAACTCTTTAAATTTATCAAATACCTCATATTTCTTGTTAAGAAAATAAATCCATGTGTTCCTTAAAAATAATCTATGAATGAAACATAATACACATATTTACCTAGTGATGGAACAAACACATGTTTGAACACATCATTGTGTATCAACTCTAAGATCCCCTTTGCTCTTGTAGCACCAGATGGGAATATTACCTGATTTTGTTTACCATATATGCAATGTTCACATAAATCAAAATCCAGGGTGCAATTAGACATACCTTCAACCATACCTTTACCGAGTAGTGTTTGAAGGCCCTTTTCTCCAATATGTCCCAGTCTTTGATGCCATAACATGGTCTTCTTTCCAGGGCCAATATGGATCATATGATCTTCTTTATTTCTCTGCTCGGGGAAAATATAACTGCTACACTCATGAGTATAAGTTCTTTCCAATAACTTGTATAGAGTTCCACACTGAACTCCCCTAATCAACACCATTGCTCCTCGTACCATCTTGCAAGTTCCCTTTCCCAATAAAGTATCCACACTTGCATCATCTAACTTAAAATTATTAGGCTCCTGGATAGATTTGGAATGTGTAGAAATTTAGGGAGAGTTCTAATCCTTCCATCTTGCAACAACTTAACCCTTCCACATCCCATGATTTTGGCTGTCAAGTCATCTCCTAGGTAGACATCACCACCATCGTACTTTTCACATTCATTGACCCAGTCCCCGTGAGGAGTCATATGAAATGATGCACATGATTCGATCAACCATACATCACGATCTGCATGTGTACTTATAGATGCCAAGTAAACATCACCTCCTTCTTTTGTGGAGGTTTTTGCCTCTGTGGAAGAGGCATCATAAGATTCCTTTACTTTATCAACATTATTAGACCTACAATCTTTCTTATAATACCTGAATTTACCACATTTCCAACATTTCCTCAAATATTTTCCTGAGGATTTAGATATACCTTTAGATTTGTATCTCCCCCCCGAAGACTTAATTTTATTCCTATCTTGGGGATGACCTCTTATAGATAAAAGGTCTGTGCTATGACTATCCATGCTTTTCCACCTCATCTCTTCCGATAAAAAGGATGAAACTACATCCTCATACATCAATGCAGATTGTGTGGAAGTACAAATTGCTACAAACAGATTATCCCAGGAGTCTAGCAAAGAACATAACAAAGTAATACACTTATATTCTTCTGCAAGCGTAATATTAACAGAGGCAAGTTGACTTACCAGAGTATTGAAGGCATTTAGATGCCCTATCACATAATCTCCATGTCCATACTAAGATGATACAACTTATTTCGAAGAAACAACTTGTTTACCAAGGACTTTGACTGATACAAATTCCCTAACTTTTCCCATAGTTTGTTAGTTGTAGATTCTCTCAACACATTAAATAACACTGAATCTGCTAGGCAGAGTCAAATCATACTCCTTTCTCTTCTATCCAACTTCTCCCAATCTTCTTTCGACATACCAATAGATTGAGTACTAGTAGGTTGTGTACCAAGATCCACAATGATCCATTGTTCTTTTTCTACAAGAAGGTCCTCCATCTTGAGATTCCATAACACAAATTTTTGACTGTTGAACTTCTCGATCTTGATTATAGAATTGCTCACCATTATATTTCAACACATGAATCACCACTACAAATCTCCCATTCAACCCAGGTTTATCACATACCCAAGATAAAATTGATCTGTCAAGACTGAGCGAAACCGTCAAGAACAAAGGCATCCTCCTGAAGCCAAAAACATGCTTTGATACCACATTAAAAGATTTTTGTGGTGCTGCCCTGAACCCTGTCGGGTCTGGGCTAGTGGTTGGAGAAGAATGCTTTTGATCCAGGTGGATATCGGTGGCCACCCACCTATTCCAACTAGCTCAAAACAATTTGTTGTCAACTTACTATTTTTAGTAGTTTTTTCAGTTCCTAAACTTATAGGGCCATTTTGAGGGCATACACAACACTTTTTCATGATCGAGAACCTCAATAATGGACAAAGTCTTTGATTGAGCCCCTAAAATGAAGCTCCTCATTGATACCTTTCGAACGAGCTATCATGTACCCCAAACGAAGATTGTATTCCAAAGTTACGCCCCTGAGAAGTTGATACACCAATCTACCCAAAACGAGGTCCACAAAACTGTTGGATTTTCATCTTACGGGGTTAGGCTTTTGGATTTTATTTATTTTAAAGAGGCCTTTGGAGCCTCATTGTAACAATAATATTCTTGCGAATGTGAGTAGCCATCACATCTCTTTTTAGAAATAAGCTGCCACCATTCTAGCGAGTCTTTCACTCTGTATTTCTACATTTTTGTACATTTCGCTCATTAATAGAAATTGTGTATTACTGTATATCTGTGCCTCTTGTTATATACATATGATACATCTCTATTATATTATTGGATATCTGATATACATCTGTACATTTATTTATTTTATCTCTACTCTCATTTCGTGCCAAAAATAATCCAGATTAGTGGTATCAGAGCAGGCTGCTCTTGATCGTTTTTTCAGTGCATGTCCCTGACGAAGTTCGAGTATAGAAAGTTGTGTCTCGATATTGTATCTCTTGAGGAAAATTTCTCTCGCACGCCCAAGAAACCATCCATGGAGGAATAAAATGAAAACAAAGGAGTAGAAGATTCTATTAATCTCTCACACGACAAAGGGATGAAATGATGGAGAATTTTTCCCACATTATTCAATGCCTGCCGATAACAACATGCACGTCTTCATCAAGCAACCATTTTGGAATCACCTCTACTTTCAAGGTACAAGTTAATTTTGATATTCCTATTTGAAGGAAAAATTGATGCAGATGCCCTTAAAAAATGGTTAAATCTGCTAGAAGGTTATTTCTCTATTCACAATTTCACCTATAGGGAAAATATCACCTTCGCACTCCTTAAGGATCTCCCCCATGTCAAACATTTGGTGGGAAAATTACTGCGAGAAAATTTCCACAGAGGAGTTTGGAATATATGGGGCCAAGCTCACTTGGGATTTTTTTGTGGATGTGGTCAAGGAACAATATTACCCTGTTGGAAACTATGACGACCGATACATGAGATGGAGCACAATGTGGCAAGAGAGGGGACAAAAAATGTTAGATTTCACCAATACCTTCCATACCTTGCGCACCAATCTAGGTATCAAAGACTCCGAGTGACATTTGGTTTTGAAATACCATGGGGATATACACATATACATCCAAACTTAAATGGATTTTCTGGACATCTCACCACTGGGTACTGCTTATCAATATACTGTTAAAATCGAGAAAAACTTTAAGCACCAGAACAAACAGGAGTTTGGGTCTGCAAATCCACAACACCCAAAGTATGGTAAAGACGACCCTAACAACTAGCCTTCAGAAAACCAGTCGAAGCCACAAGAAAAGAAGGGTAACAGAAAGAAGAAGAAGGAAACTAGAAAGTGGTGCGATTTCCACAAAATCCCTTGGCACAACATTGATGAATATCACTCAAAACAATCATTGGTGGCCGAGATCAAAGAAAAGGAGCCGAACCCTGATTCAGAATCTCATTCAAAAAATAATGGGAGAAGACAAATCATCGACATAGACCCCACTACTACTGTCACGACCACAACAATTCAACCAAAAGAGCCAGCAAATTCTGAAGAGGGGGAGTGCCTTTTTCATTCACAAATGTGGGTGAAGGGTACCCCGCTACATTTTATTATTGATATCAGAAGACATAAGAACCTCATCTCAGCAGAGGTCATCAAACAGTTTGGATTGTCGACAACACCACACCCATAACCATACAACATCAGGTGGCTTCGCTGGGGACGAGATCTCCGTGTCAGCCAATAGTTCCAATTGTCATACATCATCCAACCCTTCAAGGATGAGGTATTATGTGATGTTTCCTTGCTGGATGTCTGTGATGTTCTTTTGGGCCAAGCATATTTGTGGAAGCACCATGATATTTATGAGTCTCGACCCCGTAGTGTTATTGTTACTATGGGGGGTCATATCTATAGGATACTAGAGGTAGTTCCAACTAATGTCCCACCTAAATAGTGCTGCAAGGTAGTATCTCATACTAGAAAATTCAACTTCTTTACAATATGTTCAAAAGGTGAACATAAGGACACTGCAACCACTGTAGCCTAAGTCCAATCACCTTCTATCCAACAGAACTAGGTTGAAAAGATTGAAACAAATCACAAAGATTCCTTCTGCACACAGTCATCTCATCAAGTTCTCAACAACTTGCCACAAACCAAGAAACACAACTTCTCTAGCAAGGCAAGCAACTCACCAAGGTTAAGATTCAGCAAGCACTTTCCCCTCTCCCCTGAGAACTCAGCACAATGGAGAACATTGCTTCCCAAGGAGGGAGGATTGATCCAGGTGGATATTGGTGACCACACACCTATTCCAACTGGCTCAAAATAATTTGTTGGAAACTTACTATTTTTAGTAGTTTTTCGGTTCCTAAACTTTTGGGGCCATTTTGAGGGCCTAACTGATTCTTTTTTCACGATCGGGCACTTCAATGATGGCCAAAGGATTTTAATCAGAAAAAAAAATGAAGCTTCTCGTCGATACCTTTCCAACGATCTATCATGCGCCCCAAACAGAGATCGTATGCCGAAGTTATGCCCCAGGGAAGTTGATACACCAAACTACCCAAAACATGGTCCACAAAACTATTGGATTTTCATCTTCCGGGGTTAGGGTTTTCGATTAAAAAGGCCTTTGGAGTCTCATTTTAACAATTATCTTCTTGCGAATGTGAGTAGACGTCACATCTCTTCTTGGAGATAAGATGCCACCATTATAGCGAGTCTTTCACTCTGTATTTCTACAGTTTTGTACATTTCGCTCATTAATAGAAATTGTGTATTACTGTATATATGTGCCTCTTGTTATATGCATATGATATATCTCTATTATATTATTGGATATCTGATATATCTCTCTACATTTCTTTATTTTATCTCCGCTCTCATTTTGTGCCGAAAATAATCCAGATTAGCTTTGCATAACTAGGGGGGATCAATATTGGCCCTCCCTAGGACCCCCCCTCGAATAGCGCCCGACACACACATACATAAAAAGCGACAATGGGCGAGATAATCAGACTTAGTTTTCAAATATAACGCACCCCCACACACACATGTAAACAATATAACACCTACCCAACAATATAGCCAATGCATCTCTGGGATACCAAGGTTGATTAGTGTTCTCATTATTAACCATGTTTTCAGGTTCTAAATTTGATCATTTTGATTATGAGTTTGAGATTTCTTGACATTTAGAATGTATTCTTTTTGGTGGAGTTACAACAAGATTATTAGGGGCCGAGGGGATTGAACTAAAGGGTTGTTCAATATATTGCAAATCTAAATATATCAAATCTTCTATTGTGTGAACCAACATATGTTCAAAAGTTGAGACTATGGTTCCAATGGTGTTTTGTTGATGAGGAAGTAGTGGAGTCACAAGAAATGCACCGATTTTCCTAGTGTAAGCTCAAGTGATACATCTAAAATCATTAACCTCCTCCTTTGATACTGTATACGAGATTGACTCAATATCTTTTTTAGTATTATCCACATCCTGAGGTATTATATTTTTAGAAGTTTGACCTTTAGGATTAAGAATTTCTGAATATGGGATGTTCGTACGACTTTCCATACACATACCCTCTTTCTAGCACCAATTTTTTTGAGGGGGATGGATCCCCAATGCACAAAAATATGGATTAAACCCAAGGACGAGGCCCAATTAGAATCCTCGTTGTTTGGTATGGAATAATCCTCCGAGTTAATGGTCTAAAAACCATTCGATGGACTTTAAAACTTGTTTGATTTTGTTCATTTCATTATTTTCATTTATTTTTATTTTTATTTTTATTTTTTTATAGTTAGCTATTGCATAAAAGAAGTAAACTAAGGAGTTTGGAGAAATTTGTGTTGAGGATAATCTATAGTAACAATCAATGAAAAACTCCTTGAGGCTTTATATTCCCGAAGAAGTAATTCCACTAAGAACATATTACTCATCAGATACATGAAACAATAAGATAATTAACAACAGAAATAAATAAAATTATAACAATGGGAAAGCAATGAGTAATTCCACAATATCCCAGATAATATAAAAATAAGATTAACTAATAAAAAAAAATCATTTACTGAAAGTTTCCAACAATTCATTCAACCAAATAAGATAACTTAACAATATTTAAATTCTTACTAGATGCATGTAACATTTAATCAGTTGTAGAATAATCCATGATGATGAATAAACAAACATAAATTCAACAAATCAAAACGTCTTAAATACAAACAGTTTCTGAATTCATCTTTGAAATAGTTCTCTGCTTACAATCCTCTTGAAATCTCTCAATAAATCAAATACCCTTTACTAAGAGGTTGATCTCTTTATTTATAAGATAAAAACTAATCTAATTATGGAATGAAACTAAAAATGACTTTGTACAAAACCATGCAATATGTATCTTTAGTGAAAAAAGGTGTTAATAAAACAACCATGCAAAAGACCATGGATCAACCACATATCAAGTTAACTACCAACTTCAATCCATGCATGTTCAACGTCACAAATCTTTCCATTATTAAATAATTCTCCCCATCGATATTTCTTTAGCAATCTCATGCATGCATCTTTTAATTTGATTTTATATTTTAGGCACTACAAACTCCAGTTGAGATGTTGTTAAATCTTCAATAATTAGCCACCACTAAAATTTAAATGGTCATGGAACCAATCAACAATTCCTCCATCTTTGCTCTTGCGCTTTTTTTTGTCAACTGACGAAAATCTACTAGTTTGTAGCATACAACATTGAAATCCTTTTTAACATGCTATACAATTTACCTTGCCTATATATGGACCATAATAGATGTATATTAGGACTAAAAATATCTTCTCCTGACATATTTATCATATAAAACAATCCGTTGATCTTAAAACAAAACATTCAAGTCACTTCTCTGAGATCGATTTCCTGTATTTCATAAATATGAAACAAACCGTGCCAAATCAATAAAAGTTAATTATAGAAAAGTTTTAGATATTGATGATAATTTTCCAACGATACAAGGCTCTCTCAAAATGGGGATCAAAATAAAAAATTATCGTGAAAATATTGAAAGATGTTTCTATACTGTAGCATTATTTCAAAAATTTGAAACAAACAATGCAAAATAAAGGAAAACTTATTACTATAAAGTTGTATATCTAGATTATACATTTCCAATGGTATATGGAACACCCCAAATGAATATTGTAATCAAAAGTTATCGCAAAAATAATCAAAGGGTATTTTCTCTCATTGATGAACTTTTAAAGATGTTTTCAGTGCTTGGGAAAAAATGTGGTTTGTCTTTCGATAGCCGGGATAAAACATGACCTTCTTTTAGGCGTTGGGAGAAAATGTGACCTTATTTTGAGCGTTAGGAGAAAACATGACTTTATTTTTGGCGCTGGGAGAAAACATGACCTTCTTTTAGGCATAAGGAGAAAACATGACCTTTTTGGCATGGAGAGAAAACCCGACTTTCCCTTTTAGGGGTTTCCAAGAAAGGTAATTTTCTTATTGGGGGTTTCAAAAAAACTTTTGTTTTCTATCGACGGCTTTTGAAATACTTTAATTTTGCATTGATGTCCTACAAAATGGTTTGTCTAGCACTTCTTAGAGTTTTTTAAAACTTCACGAATAATATTTTTATCATTTTAAACTTGGTTTATTTTTTGTGCTTGGAAATTTTTGAGTTTTTCTATAAGTCAAAACACTTGTCAACCTATATGAGATGCATAAAAATAAATAGAATCAAACTATATGAAATTTATTTACAAAAAATCAAAGAAAAGGTGGTACCCCAAAATTTATAATTTTAGGGTGTGTTGTGTACTTAACACCACCCTTCTACTAGGGGTAACCACTAAACCCATTGGGACTGTTTTTTGGAAGTAAAGAAACTCAAATAAGATTCCAAACACTTATTGATTGCTTCAGTCTAATGATCATTCTAAAGGTGATAGGTAGTTTCAATTGAGTGCCCTGAAGTGAAAACAGTTCTTGCCTGAAGTTGATAATGAAAGTGGGATCATGGTCCATGACAATAGACTGTGGCATACCATGTAGTTTGAAGATGTTGTTCATGAAGACTTGAGCGAATGTGGAATATTTAAATGGGTGTTGGAGGGAAAAAAATGAGCATATTTGGAAAGATGATCAACCAAAACCATGATGCCAAATTTATTACTAGATTTGGGTAACCCCACAATGAAGTCCATAGAAAAGTTTATCCATACAATAGGGGGAATAGGTAAAGGTTGTAGTTCACCTTGTGCCAGGCTGCTAAATTGAAGATTTGAATGACCTGAAACACTAAATTGTCAAACCAGGGTTGGTAAACTTTGAGCTGCTACATTGTATGTGCGGGTAAGGCTCTAATCTCTATCTGAATGCTATCCTT
>JZKD02S0557944.1:0-16367 GCA_000966675.3 Picea glauca | reverse complement strand
CATTTTCTCTTATTCATCTACTTTATAGATATTACTCATGATTAGGTAGAATGTATCAATGTTCCTATTGAGGGACCTTACAATACTAATCACTATCGATACTAAAAATATCTAACATTTCTTATGACTTGTTGGGTGAATAGAAAATTTCCTCATTTTTGCTAATGGAAGAAACTAGCATTTCTTCATAGTAGCTTCATCGTTTTGAGTGAACTTACAATCCTACTAACTACATAATGAAGAGAGTTGATATTTTGGGTGAGACCTCTTGGGTGAGAACCAAGTAGCAAAACTCCTTGACATATAAATATCTAGCCTCTCTTTGTGGAAACTCCATTGTTTAGTTAGAGTTATAGTAAAAATATTATATCGTTTATATGCATGGCTACCGAATTCCTTGCAGCATCACATAAATGTTTTCCTTTTATTATCGGTATATGGTTTAAGAGTTTAATAAAGTTTGCATTGGAGGATACTGCCAATGTGGCATTTGTGTTGCTCAAAATTTAGAATGGAAGCAAAAATATAAGGATGCTTCTAGGTTATAGGTTTGTTTCGATTGTCACAAGAGCTTGTTGTAAGGACGAGAGTTTTCAGATCTAGAACACAACCATTCTCCCACTACCTTGCTTACAGTCAAGAGACCCTAGAAACAAACTTACATGTGGATAATTTTCCTTGGAATTACAAGCCCAATGGGTAAATCCATCCTTCCAAGCCTTAAGAGCAGGAACAAGAAGAGAATTTGGCAGTCATAACTACATCCAGAGCATAAACCTTGGAGTGAAGAAACCATTGAGACAAGTATTTATATGGATAAGAGTTCTCTTTGTGATATTGTTTTTGGATTGAACAACATACATAGTTTCTCCCTCATTTGATCGATGAGAATCTTGAGTGATGGTTAGAATATTCAAAAGACATATTACTACCCATAAATTCAACTCAGAGACCTGAATGACATACAGGACAATAAGTTATTCAGAGTTAGATACCTGACATAATGGTTTTTGACTCACTAGAAATCTCACTTATTATTTATCATCTCTTGTTAGTTGGTTGTATTATGTGCAGACAAGGTTGAGAATAGAGTGTCAACAAAGGCACAATATCCTTTAGAAGACATAACTCTTTATAAAAATACTAAGAACATAAATCAAAAATAAACTTCCACACATTATCCGTGTTGGTGAGGCAAGTGGGATATAAGTCCCTCGTTTATAGATAATAAGGTATCAAAGCAGATGCATCCTTGACCCTGACATAACTGATAAAACTTTGAAGAGAACATTGAAGAGCTTAGCATGGGTAAAGGAAACAAATAACTATTGAAAGACTTGAGGGCCACAAATGCTTAACTTCAAGAAGAGAACTGGCACTTGAATGAGCAGGTCAAAATATTCTACCAAAGGATGGCAGAGATGGAGAAGAACCTGTATACCTATACCAAACTATTTCCATTGATAAAGAGGAAGGTTGATTAATGTAAAGACTCCCTCGTTGCAATTATGGCATAATGGGACAAGCACAGAGCTCAAATTGTACACTTGGGATAAAATGTTATTCAGTTGGATAGCTAGCAAGAATATAGGCTCACTCAAATGATGGCAAAGCTACAACAAGAGTTGGAAAAGAAGGAGGAGGCCTTGGCAAAGCTCCAAGCAACTATCCAAAAGAAAAGGGAAGCAAGGCCACTTTTCATTGCCACTGTCAAAGCCAACACCATGACCAAGAGAAATTTGGTAAGTTCACCTTTCATAGAGATTTATCAAGAGAATCTTGGTGAATTTGAAAATCATACTAGAGACATTGGTACCAAAATATTAAGGCGAATGGGATATGATGGAAAAGGGTAGGAAAGAGAAAACATGGCATATTGAGAATCGTTGTAGCTACACCATGGGTCAAGCATGAAGGCCTAGGCTTCAATGGCATAATGGAAAACCCCATGACAATGAAGACCAATTTTGTGAAGGTGAAAGACACACTTGAGTTGGCCTGCTCATCAGGATAAAGAGAAGCATTAAGTGAAGGTGAAAACCTACTACCACCTCAACCTCCTTGTGGAAGATTGAGGAAGGGCATCGATGAAGAAGGTGTTAAGACTTATCTTACTCCCACACTCAAAAGAAGTATAAATCCAATTAGAAGAGGCAATAAGGAGAAAAAGACCAAGAGACCTACCTCAAACACGATATCCCTTTTTTGTCACTATTGCAAGAGCAAAGGCCATAAGACTATCAACCGTTGGTACTTTGGGGCTTGCCCATTTTGTGAGAGGAAAGGCCATATTGAGGAATATTGTTGGGAGAATCAATCCATATGCCACAAGTATAAATGTTTTAATAGGAAGAAGGATAAGAAGAATTCTCTAATACAACATCAAACTCAAAAGCACAAGAAGAAAAGGATTATCTCAAGTAGTCCATACAACAATACCATAAGTGTTTCCACCACTACAATGTGAGTGGTCATTAGGAAGCAAAGTATTGGAAAATTCATCCAAAGATTCACCCCAGAAAACACATAGCCAAAATAATAGTGTGGGGAGTGAAGATTGAAAAAGATGAATATTTGTCTGCATCTCTAGTCCAAAGAGCAGAAGTTATAGCAGTAGATGAGGTCAATGACACCAATATGATGGAAAATAGGTTGATTCCAAGGGAATCCATAATCCAATTCTTGTTTCTGATGTTGCATATAAATAACCCCTTCTTGGAGTTGTGTCGGAGATTGGTGCACAAAGGTCAATGACCTTAGGGGTGTTCTTGAGAACTCCATGAGTGATTGCAAGCATGTATAGGAACTAGAGAGTTGTTTCCATGCCAGGAAGTAATTTATCATAGAAAAATAATGTAGACCACACTTCCCTTATGATGTTGTTATGTGATGGTATCGTGCTAGGTTCACATTGAACAAAGATCACCATTTGACTTGACTTCATTTACTGCTAAGATGGACCATCTCCAATTCAGAGAGAGATATGGGAATGAGTTCTGATGGCGAAGTTCAAATCTAGAGATTGCTCATAAATGAGAGTCAGTGAGAAAACTTTTGCATTACATGAAAAAGTGACCTAGAAACCAAAGCCACAACAAATACTAGATCCAGAAGCTAGATCTATGAGCTAGAGCCAGAGCTAGAATCAAAGTTGTAGTCAGGATCCATAGTCAGAGTGACGTTCCAAAGAAGCAGATAGAAGGCACATGGATCCAAACTGGTTTCCTTCAAGCTTTTGGGGACCAAAAATCATCTCAATAGGGAGGTTTGATCCAAAATGGATCCAAAACAATGAATGGTTGTAATAATTAGTACATGTAAGATAAATTCAACAATTTATGAAGGTTAGCAAACTATGTAAATCAATGTAATGTAAAAGTTGAATAGGACAAGAGGAAAAGAGAGGGAAAAATAAATAAAATAAATAAGAAAAAATAAAATAGGAGAGAAGGCTGAGGAATGGGAAATGAAGGATCATGGCTATTGGTATTCCCCTTACCCCCTAATTCTCCATATTTCTACCATGATTTTTACTCTCAAAGGGATTTTTGTTGGCAAAGATCGAAGGATGCATAGAGAGCCAAGAGTTGCATTGTACTAGAGATAGGTAAAATGAATCATTGAGCCCCATTTGAAGTTGTTTTTCCCATTTGGGTTTCCAAGGTAAACATTGTGTCCATTATTCCATGAATGGTTTTGCAATTGTTGTGTATTTTTGGGTTAATTATGTGTATGATTTCCTTCCTTACATTTGAATTGAAGCTTGTAATTTCATTTGTGGTCTTCATATGAATTTCTCTGAGTTTTCACTCATAAATTGTATTATTCATACATCCTCTATCAATGAAACATCCATGGATTTACCTCCATCTATTTCTTATTGAGTTGGAGATCAATGGATACCATTTTGGAGCCATTATATTTCCATAGGAAGTTGCTAAATTAGGATATTGGTAATGTTATGAATGTTGGGTGAATTTGTCTTTGAAGATGGGTAGTTGAATAGCCTTTGAATTGATTCATGTGTTGCTAGGCATGTTGGATTTCCCTCTATCCATACACATCCCCTGGACCACTATTAATCATTGCAACCTTTCCTTGGTCCATACGCATTTGTATGATGGTCATATGGGTCATACGCACTAATACAGAGTTAAACCAACTTGTTGAAGAGTGCATTGTGCATTGTCTCTCACTTACATAGTTAAATAAAACCACTCAACAATGCTTAAGCCACTTTTACGCATTGATTATGATTATGTGGTGCAACTAGAAGGTCATGTTGCATGTCTCATTGACACAATATTTGTTGGAGGAATGGCTACTCATAGTTTCTCTTTTTCACCTGTTTTACAAAGCTTACTCCTTATCAGGAAAAACGTATCATTGTACATGTTGAGGGACCTTACAATCATACTCACTATAGATACTAAAAATATATGATATTTTGGATGACTTTTTGGGTGAATAGAAAATTTCCTTGTCATTTACCAAGGGAAGAAACTAGCATTTCTTTGTAGCAGCTATGTTGTTTCAAGGGACCTTACAATCCTACTGACTACGAGAGATGATATTTTGGTTGATACCTCTTGGGTGAGTACCAAGTAGCAAATCTCCACGACATATAAATATTTGGCATCTATTCGTGGTAGCTCCATTTTTTTTGTTGGAGCTATAATAAAAATTTGGTATCATTTCTATGTGTGGATGTTGAATTCCTTGTAGCATCACATAAAAAAAAATCTTTTATTATCAATATATGGTTTAAGAGGTTAATGGAGTTTGTATTGGAGGTTACTGCCAATGTGACATTTGTATTGCTCAAAATTCAAAATGGAAGCAAAAATATAAGGATTCCTCTAGGTTAGAGGTTTTTTTTTATTGCCACAAGAGCTTGCTAGAAGGATCAGAGTTTTCAGAACCAAAACACAACAATTCTACTATTAACTTGTTTGCATTCAAAAGACTCTAGAGACAAACATCCTTGTGGAGAATTTGCATTGGCATTACAAGCCCAATAGGTAGAACCATCCTTCCAAACCTCAAGAGGAGGAGCAAGAAGAGAATTTGGCACATAGAACTACATCCAAAGCATAAACCTTGGAGTGAAGAAACCATTGAAACAAGCCTTTGTGTGGATAAGAGTGCTCATTTTGATCGTGTTGTTAGATTGAACAGCAGACACAACTGGTCCCTCATTTGACTGTTGATAATATTGAGTTTCGCGTAGAATATACTAAAGACAAAGTATTTCCCATAACTTCAACTCAGGGACCTGATTGGCATGCGGGATAGTAGGCTATTCAAATTTAGAGACCTGACATAGTGGTTTTTGACTCACTAGAATTCTAAATTTTTTATTTACCATTGCCTGTTAGTTGGTTGTATTGTATGTGGGAAAGTATAAGAACAGAGGGTTAATAGAGGCCTAGTAGCCTTCAAAAGATAGAGATCTCTTTAAAAATATTGAGAATAGAACTCAAAAGAAACTTCTACATAGTATCCATGTTGGTGAAGTGAGTGGGATATAAGTCCCTCGTTTATTAATCATTCATCAAGGCCATGGTGTATTTTTTCATAATGTAAGGTATGAATTGTTTAATAACCTTATACTACAAAATCGTGTCTATCAATGGTTGGGAAATTTAGTTTGGCCCCTTGTATACTAGTGCTCATAAAGTACAATTGGATATTATTTCCCTTGCTCATATTTCTATGTGAGAATTGTTACAAGGGAATGGTTGGATGAAAAAGTATATAAACAAAAATCCTTGTTGAATTCTAGGTTGTGCAATGTCGGGGAAATAGCAATTGCATCCTTAATATTTTTGAAAGCCTCTTTCTCAATCAAATTCCACTTAAAAACAACATATTTATTTATCATACTTTTCAAAGGCTTGACTATTTTAGAAAAATTGGAAATAAACCTTCAAAAAACGTTATATGACCAAATAAATATCACGTGGATTTTTATTGATGGGAATAGGAATCTACATAATGGATTTCGCTCATTTCGAGTCCACCAAGATTCCATATTTTGACATAATGTGACCAAGTAACTTGCCTTCTGAGATAGTGAAAATGCTCTTCTTTGGGTTGAGATAAATACCATACTTTTGACACCTCTTGAAGATATACCTAAAGTGGTACAAGTGGTCTAATATATTATTGGAATATATCATAACATCATCAAGGTGGACCACAACACTTTGATTTATCAAAAGTCTAAAATATGTGTTCATAGATCGTTGGAAGGTTTCTCTAGAATTTATCTATCCAAAGGGTGTTCTATGATAGGAAAAAGTTCCTTGCTTCTTATGAAATTTGGTTGTTAGCCTATCTTTTTTGTTTACAAGAACCGAGATATAACCAAAGAAACCATCCAAAAGTGAAAACATTCTAGATCTAAAAACAAGTTGTAGAATCTACTCCATTGGAGGAACAAGGTAATTATCTTTATCCAAAGCTTTGCTTATATTCCAAAAATCAATGCACAGTTGGATTTCTCATAACTTCTTCCTAATTGGCACTAAGTTGTTCATCTAGGAAAAATATTGAACTTCGAAGATGATCTTTGTATCCAAGAGTTTTTTCAATTTTTTCTTGATCAAATGGTCCTTGTGTTGGATGCACCTTTCTTAATTTTTGTGAGAATGGTTTGGCATCCTCTTTAAGAGGAATGACATGTTGGATGATCCTCATGTCATATGTTTTTAGATAATCATAGGTACAAGTGGATACATCCTTATACTATTTAAACAACTGAATGTAAGCTTGTTTTTCTGCTTCTAAACAATAATTTCCAAGGTTGATGTTCTTGGGATCCTTTTCTGCACCCAGATTAATAATTCATAATTTGTAGATGAACTATTTGTTTTGACATTTGCAAACTTTATAAATATTCCCTACAAGTCAAATAGTTTTACCAATGTTAGGACTCCTTTTGGAATCAAATTGCATTCTAAATATCCCATTCCATCATGCAAGTTCTACATATCTCTCAAATGATTCTCTTCATATAAGATTGCATCTTTAAAAGTGTCCTCACTAGTCAAAAATTGGATGATCTATTGATCATCATTGAACACCCACAAGTTAGTGGCATTGTCTAGAACTGAAGTCTTGAAAAGGAGTTCAACAAAAAATCCATTAGTGGGAAATTCATCTAATGGTTCTAGCCTATAAGCAGTGTTAGCTAGAGCATTTGCAACTATGTTCTTAGAGAAAGGAATAGACTTAATATTTAAAGCATCAAGTTTACTAATCAAACTCCATGCCTCATATTATAAGTTTTCAAATGAGGTAAAATATAATGGATATAGTTCTTTACATACCTCGTTATTATCTATGAATCAACAAAAAAAAATAGATATTTTACCTTCAAATCAATAGCCTTTTAGTGACCTCAAACTACAACCTCATACTCAAATGTGTTAATGGTGAATTTGAACTTGAGTCTATAAAAGATAAGGTTGCACTTGTTCTATGGTTCAATTGATATGTAGTGTAACACCCTAGTTTTAATCCCCATGAATTGTAATTGTACATATATGTTATATAGGATGGTGAGCTGGATAGAATGTCCAAGGGCCAATGTATGTATATTTTGTATCAAAGTTGCTAATAAAAATGCATCATCGATTGCAATATGAGAGGGAAAAAATATTAGGGGGATATGATTCCATGAGGAGAATTGATTGGTTCTATTGGTCAACTCGATTGTCTAGTCGACTGGCTCAGCTGGCTTGATTGTCTACTCAACTTGTCCTATAGTTGACTGAAATTTTATTTGGTTAACCAAAGTGATGTAGGAGCATCATCAGAAAGCATACGTGGAGAGACAACTCAGCGCCTTAGCTCTCCTTTGAATCATTTGAAATCTTAAATGATGGTGTTTTCTGCAAATCTTTTTTTGAATGATTGAAAAACTGAAGAAGATCAAATGCTTGGGAGTTGAATGATCACGAGTGATCTAGGAGTTTCACTCCTAGAATTCAATGTAATGAAAATTAAGTAGCAATTAGTTTTTCTCATGTAGACGAGTAGTCAGAGGGAACCCTAATAACCCTCAGAGATAAATAGAAGTGTTGTATGCTTGAATGAAGCTGTTGCAAGTTAGTAGGAGTTTGTTGTGATTTAGTTGTTGTTGAGTTTTAGTTCTTGTTTTACCATAGTTGTATCCATTTACATTGGAATGAATATAACAGAGGACAAATGATCTAATGCATGGTGTTGCTACTGTCTACAATTCCCTGTTATTTTGTTTTCATGAATGAATGAATTATGTTGTTGAGTATATGAAACTGTGAAGTGTTTAGATAAGTTTTGATTGTTTTCTCTTCATTGAGTTCATGCAAGGTGTGCATATAGTCCGCAAGGAGTGCATTGACAAAGTCTGTTTCGACTCAGAAGCTCAGAAGAGATAGTGTGAAACTTCCCTTTGCAAGGAGTGCAAAGTGACTGCTACAAGGTGTGAACAGTCGTCCGCAAGAACTTAAGTTTTGCATAAGGATCTGCTGCGAGGAGTGACAAAGTCTGTTTCAACTCATAATCTCATAAGAGATAGCATAAAACTTCCATTTTCAAGGAGTGAAAAGGGATTGTTGCAAGGTGGGCACAGTCGCCTGAAAGAAGTTAAGTCTTGCGTAAGAATTTGTTGCAAGGAGTGCACAGATCCGAAATTCGACTAAGTGTCGAAGTAACCTCCTAAGGAGTCAAAGGGTTAGAGAGAAAGAAATATAAAGAGAGATAGCGGGAGAAATATTCAAGGGAAATAAAGTTCTAAAGGTTTCATGAGTCATCGAGTAAGATCTGTCTTGGAGGGAGTGAGGTCATTCCAGACTGTTGGATCTGGGCAAAGCGCACGATTTTTACATCTCTGCATGCACATAGGAGCAAGGATTCGTCGAAGTCTCGAAGAGACCAGGGACCATCCATCACTCAGAGGGACAGGTGTCGTAATATCCATAACTCTGGAGTGAAAGCACTTTGAGAGTTTTGTGGACAAGGAGAAAGTGAAACCGCCGAAGAGTCGAAGTAGATCCTAACTGTTGGTCGTCAGGAGGTACGTGTCAACATATTGTCGAATTCGGATGAAACCACTCCAGGAGTAAGTGAGTGTGTATAGTTTGAGATCCCTGAAGCCTGAATAGTTGAAGAGAATCGTAGTCGTTTGATTCAAAAGGACACACGACAGAGATCCGTGAACTCCAGTTGAAAGCACTCTGGGAGAAAGTGAGTGTTCAGGAGTTGAGACTCTCGAAGCCCGAAGAGACGAATTAAACCACAGTCATCTATCTGTGAGGGACACACATCGACAAATTGTCATCTTCAGGTGAAAGCACTTCGGGAGGAAGCAAGAATTAAGAGTTGAAGCTCTTGAAGCCTGAAGAGCAGAAGTGAATCACAGTCGTCGATCTGTGAGGGACACGTGTCGACAGATCGTCGAATTCAGGTGGAAGTATTGCAGAGGATAAAGAATTGAGAGTTGAAACTCCCGAAGCCCAAAGCACGAAATCAATCATAGCCTTCATTTTGGAAGGAGGGAACACATCGATAGATCATGGAGATCTGGGAGTGTGTGTGAAAAGGGGGAAAGGTTCATTGATTGATAGTTGACCAAGGCAAAAGAGGACATACCTCAGCCGTCAATCAAGAATCAACACCTGAGATCCCAAGATCGATGATCATGCTTAATTGTGGGGACAGAAAGTACTCAGGTTTTAAAAATCTTGGAGCGGGCCGCAATCGAAACCACGATATTTCCAAAAGGACGTGTGGTTGTTGCTAGTGAATTGCGGGGATAAAATCGGTGTGGTCTCAAACCACTCTAGGCCACCCCACAATCATTTGTTTATGTGAGGACATAGCCTGAGGTCACCTACAGGAAAGGGCTAATGGAAGAGGAGCTAGCGCCTAGACCCTGATAGTTCAGCAGCACAAAGGGAGAGGTTGTGGGTGTCATAGAACCTGCACCAAAAGACTGAAAAGAGAATATGTTTAATCACAAGGGATACCATTAAGGTTTCAGGGAGCTGATTCATCTTTGAGAATCGAAGATCCTTGACCGGGAGGTCGCGCAGCCCCGAGGGAGGATAGGGGGGCCTACATCAAGTGGTATCAGAGCCTAAAATTGTTTTCAGGTAGGGAAAAGGAGCTCTAAGTTGTACTTTGTGTGTGATAAATAGTCAACACAATGCCACCAAGGAGACGTGTGGAGCCACCTTTAGCCAATTACTTTGTAGAAAGAGAAATGAGAGAGCTTCATGCAATATTACAGGCGATGGAGGAAGCACAGAGAAGGGCACCTAATGTTGGGGACATCAGTGATGCAGAAAGTGAAGAAATTGAAGTTGAAGAAGCTGTGGGGGGAAATGTTGTCGAGGAATGCTTACTGAGACCGGTTTCTAAATTGGGAGCTAGAGCAAAGATAGAGATACAAATGTATGAAGGCAACTTGGACGCTGAAGAATTGTTGGATTGGATAAGATCCATGGACAAATATTTCAACTATTAAGATGTCGATGAGGAGAAAAAGGTTATACATGTGTTCACCAATATAAAAGGACATGCATCACTGTGGTGGGATGAACTACAAATTTAGAGGAGAAGCAAAGGAAAATAGAAGATAAAGAATTGGGACAAAATGGTAGCCAAGCTTAAGGCTAAATTCATGCCCAAAGATTATCAGATAAATTTATTCAAGAAGTTACAGAACCTGAGACAGAAGGGTATGACAATGAAAGAGTACACGGAGGAGTTCTACAAACTGAATATCAAGACTAGACAGTGAGAGAAGGATGAGGAAGAACTTGTCAGGTTCATAAATGTCCTGAGGTATGAAATCCAGGATAAGATCAGCATGATGTCAGTAAGGATAGTAGAGGGTGCTTATCATATTTCTCTAAAGGTAGAGGAGAAGTTGGCCAGGAAACAAAGCCAACAAAACAAAGGAAGAATCCCAAGAAAAGGCAAGGGATTTTCCCATGATAAGACGCAAAAATCCAAAGATGGGACTGAGAAACCACACAGTCACTTAGAAAGAGGAGGAAGTTCCCGAGGAATACAAGGTGGTGGAAGAATTTATTCTAGAGGAAGAGGAAGAAGAAGAGGAGCAAAAGTAAGGTGTTATGCTTGTGGAAAGACAAGACACATGTCTTGGGAATGTCCCGAGAAAAAGAAAGAAGGAGGATGTGAAGCTCACATTTTGGAAGAACAGAAAAGGAATGTTGAAGCAGAAGGTGCAGAGGATGGAACATCCCTGATGTTGAGAAAGGTTCTATTAAAAATAGAGCCAAAAATTGAAAATCCAGTGCAGAGGAACAGTCTATTCAGAACAGCTTGCAAGACTAAAGACATAGTATGAAAGGTGATAATTGACAGTGGGAGCACTAAAAACTTAGAATTCACATAGATGGTGGAGAAATTGGAGTTGGAGACAACTACACATCCAAAGACATATAAAGTCTCATGGTTGCATAAAGGACACCAGGTAATGGTCATTAAACAATGCCTCATTGAATTTAAGATAGGAGGATATAGAGATGAAATTACGTGTGATGTAATTCCCATGGATGTATGTCATGTTTTGTTGGGAAGACCATGGCAGTTTGACAAAAATGTCATTCATGATGGGAGAAAAAATACATACACCTTGGAGAAGAATGGTAGGACACACATGTTGTTGCCGATGGAGGAGAAGAAAGTAAAAGAATCAGCACAAGCATACTTCTCATGAGTGGGAAGGAACTCCTGAGAGAAGTCAAGAAGGAACAGAAGATGCAATTTGATGTGGTGAGGAAACCCAAAGTTGTCCTTACAAGTACTTCGATGGATGATTTTCCTGAAGAAGTTCAGGAACTGTTGGAGAATTTTGCTTGCATAGTAGTGGATGAGTTGCCTAATTGATTTCCACCCATCAGGAGTATCAACCATCATATTGATTTGATACCAGGAGAAAGTCTGTCAAACAAAGAAGTATACATATTGACACCTCAAGAGAATGAAGAGGTAAAAAACCAAGTCCATGATTTTTTAGACAAGGGTTTAGTCAAAAAAATCTTGAGTCCATGTGAAGTAACAACTATGTTGAGTTGAAAAAAGGATGAAGGATGGAGAATGTGTACAGACTCGAGAGCCATAAACAAGATCATCATCAGGTATAGATTTCATTTTCCAAGAATGGATGACTTAATGGATTGTTTAAGATTTGAAAAGTGGATATCACTAGATAAGGATGAGATAAGGTGATGAGTGTAAAATAGACTTTAAGACAAATGAAGGGTTGTATGAGTGGCTTGTTATGCCATTTGGATTAACAAATTCCCCAAGTACTTTTATGAGGCTGATGAATGAAATGTTGAAAGATTTCATTGGCAAGTTTGTGGTTTTATATCTGGATGATATACTGGTCTTTAGCAAGACTAAAGAGGAGCATTTGAGACATCTGACATTAGTGATGAGGAGACTACAGCAGGAGAAGCTAATGATAAATCTGAAGAAGTCATCTTTTATGAATACATAACTCATTTACTTGGGTTTTGTGATCTCTTCAAATGAATTGAAGATGGATCCAGAGAAGGTGAAAGCAATCAAAGAATGGTCATCACCAAGGAGTATGTTTGAAGTGAGAAGCTTCCATGGATTAGAAAGTTTCTATAGGAGGTTCATCGGGAATTTCAGTGGAATTTGTGCACCTATGATGGATACAGTGAAGAAGAGGCACAAGTCTTTTAAATGGATAGAGGAGGTCGAGAGGAGCTTCAATATATTAAAGGAGATTATAACAGAATGGCCAATTTTGGTCTTACCAAATTTTGGAAAGACATTCCAAGTGAGATGTGATGCAAGTGGAGTTGCAATTGGAGCAGTCTTGAGCCAAGATAATAAACTAGTTGCATATTTCAGTGAGAAGTTGAACGAGACTAAGAGAAATTACTCCACATATGATAAATAATTCTATGCCATAATTCAAGCCTTGAATAAATGGAGACACTACCTTGTTCCAAAGTAATTTGTCTTATACAGCGATAACCAATCTTTACAATTCATAAACAGACAGGAGAAGTTAAACCAAAGTCATGCTAAGTGGATAGAATTATGCAAAATTTCACTTTTTCATTAAACATATTTCTGGTAATGCTAACAAAGTTGTTGATGCATTGAGCAGGAGATGTTTGATTTTGTAGGAATTTTAGGTGAAGACCTTGGGGTTTGAACACCTTAAGGATATGTATTGTGATGATCCAGATTTCAAGGAAGCATACGAAGCATGTGTAAATCATGTGTTGAGAGACAGGAACCAGTGGACAGAGTATATGATTCAAGAGGGATTGTTGTTCAAGGGAAAACAGTTGTGCATACCAAAATTCTCAATGAGGGATAACCTTTTGAAGGAAAAGCATAGTGGAGGATTGGTTGGACATTTCGGCCATGATAAAACATTTGCACAGTTGAGCAGTTCATATTATTGGCCAGGTATGAGAACATAAGTGATGAATTAGAATCTGCCAACATGCAAAAGGCAAAAGACAGAACATTGGATTGTATCAACCATTGTCAATACCAGAGAGGCCTTGGGATGCAATAAGCATGGATTTTGTGTTGGTACTACCAAGAAAACAAAGAGAATTTGATTCCATATTTGTGGTGGTGGATAGATTTTCAAAGATGGTACACTTTATCCCATGCCAGAAGAATAGTGATGCAACAGATGTTGAAAAATTATTTTTCAAGGAAGTTGTTCGTCTTCATGGATTACCCAAAAGTATTGTCTCAAACAGAGATACCAAATTCGTTGGTCATTTCTGGAGAACACTCTGGAAGAAGTTGGGGACAGATTTTTCCTTCAGCTCAGCTTATCACCCTCAAACAGATGGACAGACTAAGGTGGTGAACAGAATTTGGGAAACTTATTGAGGAGTATGGTCGTTGAGCATCATGGTCAGTGGGATCAGATTCTACCACAAGCATAATTTGCATACAATGACTATGTTACACCTCAAAATTACTCACTTTGATAGTGTCGCAAGTGTCATCATTACAAGTGTCAAAAACAGTATACTTCTATATTGCCTATGTTGTGCCTCTAACGACATCACAAAGACACTTAAGACACCTCAAAGGCTAGTTTGGAAGAAGAGAAATCAGTTGACATGAAGTACAAATCTTTTTCCATTGGAAAAACCACAAAAAAATGGATTTTGGAGAGGAGCGCTCCCCTACCCATTGTCAGGGAGTGTTGGCGCTCCCTGAGCCTCTTTGGGGGAGTGTTTGAGCACCCTATGCACCCCTTTGGGGGAGCTCTACCCCTTTTTTTAGAAAATTTTGGGTTTGTTGAGGCAAATCAGGGAACAATCCCTCAATTTCGGAAGGTGGTTGGATTCGAATAGATGGTCAAGGCATGATCTTAGGGAAGATCCTCAATTGAAGGAGAGGAATCCTAAACTTATCCCAAAGATCTCTCAAGTGGTTGGACCTCTCCAAGGTTATATAAGGAGGCCTTCTCATGGTGAAAAGGACAATGGAGATTAAGAATTACATCAAACTTATGATCTCATGAGTGAGATGTCATCAAAGAAATCAGTGGAGATTTTTGAGCAAAGCAGTTGGACAAGGAGAACTGGAAAAAGTTGTTGCACCTTCATTCAAAGGATTGTAAGTACTTTTACTTTTTCTCATTAATAATCAATGCTTGGCCTGTTTCTTTCAAAATTATGCTTGTTCCATATGAGTTTGTATACAGTAGATGGATCTATGTTTGAGCTAATCTCAGTAGAGTAGGAATTATTTTGTACCTTTGTTTTTTTTACAGGACCTATCAAGGAGCTTGGGATCGAAGCTCAGCCTGGACTTTGCAAGGACAAACGTCGCTAATAAGGTACATATCTTTCTCCTTCTCTTTCATTGATTAGTTTGACTAGATCTAAAAGAAAGTCAATGTCCATGTTAAGAACTTTTCTGTCTTGGCCTTAGGAGTCTAGAGACCAAGAGGGAATCCACTTGTCCGCAGGGGGATTCACCTACAACAGAAATTGACGACCATATTAGAGAGGAGATATGATTTTTGTTTCCATTCCCAGATCTTGTTTTGACCCTTTTCCCACTGATTTGATCTTCTCCACATTGTCATGTTGATTCTTAGATTTGTTTGATTGCCTCTTTATGTCATCATGATCACCCTGATTGACTAAATTTCCTTGATTTTTTGAGTTTCTGGATTTTTTTTTTCTGAGTTTTTGGAGCAGAGTGCTCCCCCCCTATTGTTTTTAGAGCACTATCACTCCCCTTTAGACTTATACAGAGCATTGGAATGATCTGTTTCCCCTTACACCAGAGTGCTACCCCATTTTTGTGAGAAATTCTCCAGAATTTTCATCTTCTTAATCTATTTCTTGGTTTTGGCTTTTGCTCAGGGTCCCATACTCTCAATCCATCTTGATATTGCCTTTCAAACACCCTTATTTCTGAGAATCCATCCTCTTTTTTTTGAGATTTTGAAATTTTATTTCCTTGCCTTGAAGCCACTCTTTGTCTTTATTGAACTAGAGTTAACTTGTTGTTTTCTTCTCCTTTATCTGACTGAGTGAAAACTTTTGTGAGGAAATCCAAAGGTCTATGAACCATTTCATTTGATCTTTGAGGTCAAATTTCCATCAATTCTCTTTTGTTTAAGGTTTTTTTGGTTCTTGTTTGTAATTTGGTTATCTTTGTCCTTCTTGTCTATTTCACGACGAGAGTGTATTTTTTGTTTTGTGTGAGGTTTGCTTTTGATTGTTTAATCTTAAACTCTGATTGACATTAGAAGTCTTACATCTGATTATCATTCACATATAAGCAAAAGGACATGTTTTAGTGGTTGGTTTGGATATTAGAAGGCATTTCTGAAATTTTTAGCATTCCATTGGATTTGATTGAGAAACAACTGTATGAGGACATTGCATTTTAGTGTTTTATAGTGAAAACAACTTTTCTCCTTCCCTTAAATATCCATTCATCGAAAGAAACGACTGCTCATCATCTTCTTGTGAATTTTTTGGGAATTGAGTCATCATACCATCAGTTTCATTGTCATACACCCTTTGAGTAAAGAACAAACATAAAATCAAAGCTAATTAAAAATTATCTAGAACATTTTTATTTTTAGGATATTCCACCAACATTAGACTAGGATTAGCACTTTGGATTAGGATGTGAGTACAATTATCCAAAGTTTTCAAAACAAACATTAGCATCCTGAGATAAGGAGAGTCAAATCCAATTGTTGTATAGCCTTTCTGGGATCCCCCTCTCACACAGGGGTTATGCACGAGGTCGCACGAGTGAGTTACAGAGATTATCCCTCCATGGTTCAACTGTTTGTAGTGGTC
>JZKD02S0557933.1:0-16367 GCA_000966675.3 Picea glauca | reverse complement strand
TGGAACAAAGAGTTGCTTTTAGCGAGAACAAAGGCATAACAGTCTTAAATTTGCATCGTATGAATCCTTTATTATATACTTGATTCTTAAGTTTTATGAATTTGAATTTGACATAGTATCATTTCTTATTCAAGAATAAATTTTTATTTTTGTAAATTCTTTATTGAATAAAGTTAATGGTTGCATATTTGTTAAATGAACAAAATTTCACTTTACTCCATATTTATATTAGATGAACAAAATCTACAACCAAATTAAATGCAAAGATATTCATTAAAAAACCTAAATAAGGAACATTATAAGATTGTGATTCCAAGTGTCCTTATAGCACTACCATACATAGAAATGGCATTTAAATAGGTTAAAAAACATGAAAATGATAAAAGTACAAAAGTGGCACGTGAAAATGATGCCCACATGTTAAAAAAATTGATGCAAGTGCAAAAGTGGGAGACCATTCTTGAGAGAAGTGGTGGGCTTCCATGTTGGGTGAGTGTAGATAATAAGAATAGACACCAAACGCACTCACACATTGCCATATATATATAGGACCGTTGACCATCTCATTGTCACTTGGGTGGAATATAGGTGGGCTGACCCTCTCATTGTAGTGGGGTGGAATAGCTAGCCCGGCAAAGATAACTCAAACCAATAACTCATGATTCCTCTTTAAAAAATGGTTGTAAAAGATATCTCATTAAAATATAACATTTTTAAGGCATATATCAAGATTATCTCAACTCCCTTTAGACCAGAAATGGAAATGTATAAGTGTTGTTTTTCATGATAGCAAAAAAATTAAGGAAATGTTTATTAGTGTCAAAGACTTGTTTGTAAAAGAAACCTAATATGTTTTGATAACTTCCTAGAGTTTTGTGGCATTGATATAAGGATGACACATTGTTTTGACAATGATTAATGACTTGTAACAATAAATTAGTGTGTTGAATTTAGTTAGCATATCTAAAGTTAAGTTGTGATCTATTCAATAAGAAGTGGATAATATGGTTATAGAAGATCACCATTGAAAACCATATGCATGTCAATGTAATAATGTAATGAGGAAAATGAAGCTTGAATGTCTTTTAGACACATTATTTAGTGATCGAGAATATTTTAGGGGTTATATTTTTGCCTTGGGTTAATTTTCCATTATTTTTTCCAAAAGAAAACTGTAAATTTTTATTTTTTTTAAATGATTAACCCAATTTCTATACAATTAAATTATTATATTCTAATAATATAAAAACTATATAAAATCCTTAGAGATTTGAATATTTTTACAAAAATATTGTCAAATATTTTATATTATTTTTTTAGAAATTAGTAAGAATCACCAAAGTTTGTACACTTATTTAGATAAGTGTAGATCCTTAAAAATTTCCCCATCAATGATATTGTATGAATCATATCAAAGTGTCCTCGGATTTCAATGTATAATTTTGTATATGTCTCTTTTAAAATGTAGCTAGACTTTGTCTCCAAATCAGAAGTCTTGGGAGTCACACAAAGTGTGTCACATAACTTCTTCAACTTAGCGTTAAATATGTTATATGTTCTTAATGAAGTTTGTGGATGTACCAATTTCATTCAATGTAAGGAAAATGCACTTAATGGGTGGTGTTAGGTAGGAAATATCCTCAAGTTGTATTGGTTGAAATCCAAAGAAACACTCAAACAGGCTTCATTGTGTTACATTGTGTTGGACACAAGTGTAGTTTTGTTACATTAATGTGAGGTTCTCTTATTGGATTTCAATAGTACTATGGTCACATGTGAGTGTGTAATTATCTTGACAAAGGCAATGAGATCAGGGATGATTTTAAGGATGGAAATTTATTTTTAAATGTAGAAACTTTGGCAAATCTTAGTAATCCTTCATATGCCAACTATAAATGTTTGGCGATATTTTTGTAAAAATATTCAAATTTCTAAGGATTATGTATAGCTTGTATAAAATTTTGATGATTTTTAAGGTAAAATAATTTTATCCTATAAAATTTGGGCAAATCATTTTTAGAATAACAAATATTTTTTTGGGAAAAACCATGGAAAATTAGCCCATGAGCGAAATTTAGCCCTTAAAATGATCCCTAAATGAGATAGATGAAATTATATGACAAATGGGTTGTGGTTATCTTGTTCTATTTAGGGTGAAGGAGTCGAGGAAGAATATTAGCAAGAACTATAATATTATTTCAAAGAGTTGATAGAAGCATATATATAGATTCATGTCACGTGATAACATTGGTTTTTGAGTATTCATGCATAGTAATGCATAGCAAGAGAACATTAGGAAAATCCATAAATTCTATATTTAGTTAGAACTATAGGGCACTTATGATTGTTTTAATGTAGTCTTCCAAGAGTGATAACAAATTCTTGTGTTTTGCAATGAAGGATTATACTTGGATGAGAATCACAAGGATATGCATGGTAACTAGATAGTCAATCACATAAATTTATGTGTATAAATGATTAACTTATGAACAACTTAGCTAAAATCATTTAGTTTAGGCTTTACATATGGGTTCAAAATAATCTCTCTTTGATGTCAAGGATTGTGCTTTGAGGTCAGATGCATACATTCCATGACATTCTTAGAAATGGGTTTGTCCCTACAACATGTTGCACATTTATAAGGGTGAGACATCGCATGTTACTTCATCCTAAGTTCCAATAGATAGTGTACTAGAAAGTGAATTTCCTCGTAATAAAGTTTTCCTTCTCTAACTAAATCCATTCAATGTAATAAGGCCATGCATGGGGTTGGGTTATTAATTTGTCTATTGTATAGTTGTTATAAAATGAGATTCCTTTAACTTTCATTTTCAACAATGAATAAGAGCTTATATGTGTACCTACATATGGATGTGGAATCATCACTATACTTATTCCTCCAATTTAATTGTCTTTGATGAAGAGAAATACTATTGTAAGTTTTAAACCTTTTGCAATAATGCAATACACACATTGATTATTAACACATAAAATAAAACAATTGCAATCACACATATACACAGATATTTACTTTGGAAACCAAACTGAGAAAACCAACAACATGTTTTGGAGTTTCACCTCTAATTCTATTCATAATCCAACTTCATTGTTTACAATACAATATATAGGATCCCATGACGTCCTGAAAACCCCTAATCCATTTAGTTGGATTAGATTACAACCTTAATTCCTTAACCAAAATTAGAAAACCATGGAATAAAATACCATGTGCCACTAAACAAGCAAAGGTCGAAAACCACCCCCACCAAAGGTGAAATACTACCCAAAAAATTGGAGAATAAACATTTAGGGGATCCTCCCCCAAAACCCCTATGGGGAGACCCACAATCATGTAAAGAATATAACACATACACAACATTCTCCCACTTGTTGTTTTGTTTGCATACAGGGGTCATCGGCTTTCGTGATCAACAATCCAAGGAAGAAATTCCCATTGATTCTCTACACCAAGAGAACTCCTCAATGTTCACATACTTTGTTAATGAATCTCCAATATTCTCCAAAGTGTCTGCCTTCACCAACAACACCTTCTTCTCTTCAACCATGTCTCTAACAAAATGATACTAAACATAAATATGATTTGTCTTAGAATGATAAGCTAGGTTCCTCACCAATATTATTGCACTCTAGTTATCACAATCTATCCTTGTAGCTTGTTGTACCAACCTAATACCAGAGCAAAATATATGTAACCATATTACTTCCTTGCTTGCAAGAGTGGTTGTCTTGTATTCAAATTCTAGAGTTAAGAGTGCCACTACAGACTATATTTTTCTCATCCAACTAATTTCTCCTCCAACTTGGTTAAACACATACCCACTTGTAGATCATATGTGATCCAAATCTCCAACCCAATATGTATCAACAAAGTCGTGTATGTCCAACACTCTGTCCAATCCTAGTATTTCTTGGTAACACAACCCATAAGTAGTAGTGCCACACAAATACCTGAAAACCATCTTTACTATTTCCCAATGATCCTTCCCTAGTTTTGACATATACCTGCTCAAAACTCCCACTGCATGTGCAATGTTTCATCTAGTACAAACCATTGCATACATCAAACTGTCAATTGCACTAGCATATGGAACATGGGACATGTACTCTTCTTCTTCCAGTGTCTTCAGACACTGATCTGCAGATAATTTTACACCTACATGAATAGCAACCTTGACAATTTTACATTCCTTCATATTAAACCTCTGCAATATTGACTCGGCTTGTTTTCTATGGTTCAACCAAAGATTCTTGTTTACTTGATTTTTCCTTCAACCAAAAAACTTTTGTTTGCCTGGGTTTTCCTTTTTGTTTCCTATCAAAAACATATCATCCACATACAAGACCAAATAAATAATATCATCACCTACTAATTTGAAATACACGCAGTGATCGTCTTTGATTCTTGTGAAGCCAAGTCCCAATATATAAGTATCAAATTTTTGAAACCACATCCCTGGTGATTTCTTTAACCCATACAAGAAATTTTTCAGCCTGCATACCAGCTCTTTCTTTTCCTTCACTACAAAGTCATTTAGCTTCTTCATGTAGATTTATTATTCTATACCCCCATGTAGGAATTTTGTCTTCACATTCATCTATTCTACATCAAAATAAAAAGTAGTAGCAACAGACAAAATAAATCTAATAAAAGTTAACTTGGCAACATCAGAAAAAATTTCACCAAAGTCAATTCCCTATATCCAGGAATAACCTTTTTCTACACACCAACCTTTGTATTTCTCTACTTTTCCTTCTTCATTCAACTTCTTCTTGAAAACCCATTTTCTTCTAATGGAATTTATTCCAGTTGAAAACTCCATTAGATCTCAAGCCTCATTATTGTCCAAGGCTACCATTTCTTCAACTATGGTATTTTTCTAGAGTTTTCCATCCTCTGAATCCATTGCTTCCCTAACAATTCTATAAATATCATCGGTAATTAAAAAATAAAAAAGATGAACAGAAATCAGTTGGAGTATACCTTTATGGTTTACTTCTTTCCCAAACCTATCTCCTCAATACTTGAGTATGAGGCTCTTCTTCTTCTTATTCATTTTATTCTATAGAGTCGGATTCAGTATCCTTCAATTCAAACTCTAATTTCCCTTAGTTCTTCCTACCTTGGTAGGACTTCCTATTTGGCAACAATATCTTTGATTTCTCTAAATACCACATCTCAACTATACACTACCTTCTTATTTTCTAGGTTCCAAAGCTTATAACCTTTCAAACAATATTTATAGACAATAAAGATACACCTTTTATCCTTTTTATCTATCTTACTCCTAATTTCCTTTGGAACGTGTACATAAGCATCATATCCAAAAACCCTAATATGTGGCATACATGGTTTCTTACCAATCCATACCTCATGTGGAATCATATCATCCAACACTATTGAGGGTGATTGATTTACTAGGTAACATGCATTTTCCACTACCTCTGCCCAAAATTCTTGTCCCAACCTGACACCACTGAGCATGCTCCTTGCTCTTTACATTAGTGTCATGTTCATCCTTTCTGCAATCCATTCTGCTAAGGCGTGTATGGAGTATTTTTCTTCCTTTATATACCTCATTGCTTACATAACTCCTCAAATTCATTACCGCATAATTCTCCACCATTACCCATCCTCACCACCTTTATTTTCTTCTCTATATTATTTTCCACAAAATCCTTAAACTCTTTAAATTTGTCAAAGAAATTAGGTTTATTCGTGAGGAAATAAATACATGTATTCCTCAAGAATTCATATATACATGATACATAGTACAAATATTTACCTAGTGATGGAATCATACAGGTCCAAACACATCACTTTGCACCAACTATACAATTCCACCTACCCTCGTAGCACCAGAGGAGAATCTTACTCGATCCTGATTCCCATACAATAAATGTTCACATAAATCAAGATCCAAAGAGAAATTTGATATACCTTAAACCATACCTTTACCATGTAGTACTTAAAGCCCCTTCTCTCTGATATTTCCCAATCTTTGATACCACAACATAGACTTTTTTCTACGACTATACGATTTTTTTCGTCTTTAGCTCCAATATTAGGAACAACATAACTTTTTCATCCATCACTAATAGTTCTTCCAAATAGCTTATGCAGAGTTCCAATATGAAATACCCTCAACAACACTATTGTTTCTCTAACTATCCTACATGTTTCCTTTTCAAGAACTTTTTTTTCTTTGTTTGTTTGTTAGAAATGTTCATCACTTGCAAGACCATCATTTCAATCATTGGCTAAGAAACCAGAACCCATGGGCATCTAAGTTGTCAAAATCACCCAGGGTTTGCACCCGGCCTGGGCCACACCAACCCTCAACATAGATGTATTTCTGGGTGTTTCATCTCGACTAAACACATTGTAAGGGTATTGAACTTGGGTCTTTTGGAAAATGAAACCCACACTTTAACCGATTGAGCTAGTGAAAAGTCACTTCAAACATTGTTTTTACATGTGCATCGTTCATCTTGTTTACATAAATCAAATTCGTGTCCATTCCTGGGATGTGAAAAACACCAAGGAGTGTTCAAATCCTACCATCCATGAGCTTCAACTTGACTTTTCCTCATCCTACGATTTTGGATGTCGAGTCATATCCTCTAAAAACATCACTTCCATCATCTTTCATACTTGCAAAACCACTCCCTATGAGGATTCATATAAAAAGATTCACTTCAGTCAACCAACCATGCTTCATGATCTACTTGTGTTCTTGAAGAATCCGAGTACACATCCCCTCCTTCATCTACAGAGGTTTTTTCTTCTACGGAAGGGGAATCATCATATCCCTTCCCTCTCTCAACACTTTTGGATCTACATTGTTTTTTGCAATGCCCTTTTTTTCCACATCTCCAACATACCTTTAGGTAATGTCCCTAATCCAAACCCCATTTGTAATTGTACCTATAGGCCGATGAGTCATTGGCATGAAGTTGTGGTTTTGAGCGCACCTAAGTAGTGTGTGGGGATTGTATCAAAGAAAGGGTGTGCACATTTCATAGTGTTGCACACACATGGGTAAGTGCACGTGGTTTCACATCAAAGTAAGGGTGTACACATTTCACAATGTTGCATGCACTTGAGTAAGTGCATGGGGATTATCTTGAAGTGCACATTGATGTATATGTATTTGGGGCGAGAGAGCCTGTGTGGTTAAGAGGCTAGTGATCAAAGATGCAAGTAGGTCAGTGTGCCTATATTTGTAAAATATAATCACACTCAAGTTATTAATAATATCACATCATTGCACATAGACAAATCGGACGAAAACAGACAGGGGGATAACTCCACTGAAAAAGGGAAAACGGGGAGACTTAAATCCAAGGGAATATTTTATTAATATTTCTGAAAAAGTGTAATTTAGGATAGTTATTTATCCTAAGTTCCCAAGGGATGGGAATGAGTCACCATGTGTATAAAGCTACTTTTGACGGTGAAAAGTGTCCATTTTAAGGCATGGAATATATATTGATGACCCTAGTTTGTTTTGGGGAGGGGTCATTCATTTTCTCATGCGCGGAAGGGGTCAAACCATTTAAGAAAGAACGATCATTACTTTATCTATAGAAAAGAGTTGTAAAGGGGTTTTTCTATTTTTTAACTAGATGATATGTTGTCAAAGAACATCTGAGTTTTTTGTGTAGTTTGTGACTTTTCATAAAAGACAAGTGTCTTTATGTACTTGTCTCATTTATGTGTGCTTAATTATCTATGTTAATATCGTTTTAATTCTTGTATGATGTTGCATTCAGTAACTGTTGTTATTTTGTATAATGTTGCTTGCACATATTAGTGTGGTGTTGATATTCATATTTGTAGTCATACTTGCTAAGTATGACAAATGTTATTATTTATTCTTATTAAGTTAACTTTATAATAATGGCCATGTGTCTCCAAGGCAAGGTTAGAATGGTCATGCCCTGGATGTGGGTGTCCACCTGGCAGGCTCTCCCACTCCCATCAGCACGCATCACTATGATAGGATGTGTGCCACCTCACCCCTCCCTCATGCATATTAAGTGGCATTTCCTCCCAAGAATTTTCCCCTATATGGCATTTTNTGGAACAAAGAGTTGCTTTTAGCGAGAACAAAGGCATAACAGTCTTAAATTTGCATCGTATGAATCCTTTATTATATACTTGATTCTTAAGTTTTATGAATTTGAATTTGACATAGTATCATTTCTTATTCAAGAATAAATTTTTATTTTTGTAAATTCTTTATTGAATAAAGTTAATGGTTGCATATTTGTTAAATGAACAAAATTTCACTTTACTCCATATTTATATTAGATGAACAAAATCTACAACCAAATTAAATGCAAAGATATTCATTAAAAAACCTAAATAAGGAACATTATAAGATTGTGATTCCAAGTGTCCTTATAGCACTACCATACATAGAAATGGCATTTAAATAGGTTAAAAAACATGAAAATGATAAAAGTACAAAAGTGGCACGTGAAAATGATGCCCACATGTTAAAAAAATTGATGCAAGTGCAAAAGTGGGAGACCATTCTTGAGAGAAGTGGTGGGCTTCCATGTTGGGTGAGTGTAGATAATAAGAATAGACACCAAACGCACTCACACATTGCCATATATATATGACCGTTGACCACTTGGGTGGAATATAGGTGGGCTGACCCTCTCATTGCAGTGGGGTGGAAGCAAAGATAACTCATGATTCCTCTTTAAAAAATGGTTGTAAAACATAACTCATTAAAATATAACATTTTTAAGGCATATATCAAGATTATCTCAACTCCCTTTAGACCAGAAATGGAAATGTATAAGTGTTGTTTTTCATCATAGCAAAAAAGATTAAGGAAATGTTTATTAGTGTCAAAGACTTGTTTGTAAAAAAAACCTAATATGTTTTGATAACTTCCTAGAGTTTTGTGGCATTGATATAAGGATGACCCATTGTTTGGACAATGATTAATGACTTGTCACAAGAAATTAGTGTGTTGAATTTAGTTAGCATATCTAGCTGTGCTTAAAGTTAAGTTGTGATCTATTCAATAAGAAGTGGATAATATGGTTATAGAAGATCACCATTGAAAACTATATGCATGTCAATGTAATGAGGAAAATGAAGCTTGAATGTGTTTTAGACATTACTGATCGAGAATATTTTAGGGGTTATATTTTTGCCTTGGGCTAATTTTCCATTATTTTTTCCAAAAGAAAACTGTAAATTTTTATTTTTCTAAAATGATTAACCCAATTTCTATACAATTAAATTATTATATTCTAATAATATAAAAATATATATATAAACTATATAAAATTCTTAGAGATTTGAATATTTTTACAAAAATATTGTCAAACATTTTATATTATTCTTTTAGAAATTAGTAAGAATCGCCAAAGTTTGTACACTTATTTAGATAAGTGTAGATCCTTAAAAATTTCCCCATCAATGATATTGTATGAATCATATCAAAGTTTCCTCAGATTTCAATGTATAATTTTGTATATGTCTCTTTTAAAATGTAGCTAGACTTTGTCTCCAAATCAGAAGTCTTGGGAGTCACACAAAGTGTGTCACATAACTTCTTCAACTTAGTGTTAAATATGTTATATGTTCTTAATGAAGTTTGTGGATGTACCAATTTCATTCAATGTAAGGAAAATGCACTTAATGGGTGGTGTTAGGTAGGAAATATCCTCAAGTTGTATTGGTTGAAATCCAAAGAAACACTCAAACAGGCTTCATTGTGTTACATTGTGTTGGACACAAGTGTAGTTTTGTTACATTAATGTGAGGTTCTCTTATTGGATTTCAATAGTACTATGGTCACATGTGAGTGTGTAATTATCTTGACAAAGGCAATGAGATCAGGGATGATTTTAAGGATGGAAATTTATTTTTAAATGTAGAAACTTTGGCAAATCTTAGTAATCCTTCATATGCCAACTATAAATGTTTGGCGATATTTTTGTAAAAATATTCAAATTTCTAAGGATTATGTATAGCTTGTATAAAATTTTGATGATTTTTAAGGTAAAATAATTTTATCCTATAAAATTTGGGCAAATCATTTTTAGAATAACAAATATTTTTTTGGGAAAAACCATGGAAAATTAGCCCATGAGCGAAATTTAGCCCTTAAAATGATCCCTAAATGAGATAGATGAAATTATATGACAAATGGGTTGTGGTTATCTTGTTCTATTTAGGGTGAAGGAGTCGAGGAAGAATATTAGCAAGAACTATAATATTATTTCAAAGAGTTGATAGAAGCATATATATAGATTCATGTCACGTGATAACATTGGTTTTTGAGTATTCATGCATAGTAATGCATAGCAAGAGAACATTAGGAAAATCCATAAATTCTATATTTAGTTAGAACTATAGGGCACTTATGATTGTTTTAATGTAGTCTTCCAAGAGTGATAACAAATTCTTGTGTTTTGCAATGAAGGATTATACTTGGATGAGAATCACAAGGATATGCATGGTAACTAGATAGTCAATCACATAAATTTATGTGTATAAATGATTAACTTATGAACAACTTAGCTAAAATCATTTAGTTTAGGCTTTACATATGGGTTCAAAATAATCTCTCTTTGATGTCAAGGATTGTGCTTTGAGGTCAGATGCATACATTCCATGACATTCTTAGAAATGGGTTTGTCCCTACAACATGTTGCACATTTATAAGGGTGAGACATCGCATGTTACTTCATCCTAAGTTCCAATAGATAGTGTACTAGAAAGTGAATTTCCTCGTAATAAAGTTTTCCTTCTCTAACTAAATCCATTCAATGTAATAAGGCCATGCATGGGGTTGGGTTATTAATTTGTCTATTGTATAGTTGTTATAAAATGAGATTCCTTTAACTTTCATTTTCAACAATGAATAAGAGCTTATATGTGTACCTACATATGGATGTGGAATCATCACTATACTTATTCCTCCAATTTAATTGTCTTTGATGAAGAGAAATACTATTGTAAGTTTTAAACCTTTTGCAATAATGCAATACACACATTGATTATTAACACATAAAATAAAACAATTGCAATCACACATATACACAGATATTTACTTTGGAAACCAAACTGAGAAAACCAACAACATGTTTTGGAGTTTCACCTCTAATTCTATTCATAATCCAACTTCATTGTTTACAATACAATATATAGGATCCCATGACGTCCTGAAAACCCCTAATCCATTTAGTTGGATTAGATTACAACCTTAATTCCTTAACCAAAATTAGAAAACCATGGAATAAAATACCATGTGCCACTAAACAAGCAAAGGTCGAAAACCACCCCCACCAAAGGTGAAATACTACCCAAAAAATTGGAGAATAAACATTTAGGGGATCCTCCCCCAAAACCCCTATGGGGAGACCCACAATCATGTAAAGAATATAACACATACACAACATTCTCCCACTTGTTGTTTTGTTTGCATACAGGGGTCATCGGCTTTCGTGATCAACAATCCAAGGAAGAAATTCCCATTGATTCTCTACACCAAGAGAACTCCTCAATGTTCACATACTTTGTTAATGAATCTCCAATATTCTCCAAAGTGTCTGCCTTCACCAACAACACCTTCTTCTCTTCAACCATGTCTCTAACAAAATGATACTAAACATAAATATGATTTGTCTTAGAATGATAAGCTAGGTTCCTCACCAATATTATTGCACTCTAGTTATCACAATCTATCCTTGTAGCTTGTTGTACCAACCTAATACCAGAGCAAAATATATGTAACCATATTACTTCCTTGCTTGCAAGAGTGGTTGTCTTGTATTCAAATTCTAGAGTTAAGAGTGCCACTACAGACTATATTTTTCTCATCCAACTAATTTCTCCTCCAACTTGGTTAAACACATACCCACTTGTAGATCATATGTGATCCAAATCTCCAACCCAATATGTATCAACAAAGTCGTGTATGTCCAACACTCTGTCCAATCCTAGTATTTCTTGGTAACACAACCCATAAGTAGTAGTGCCACACAAATACCTGAAAACCATCTTTACTATTTCCCAATGATCCTTCCCTAGTTTTGACATATACCTGCTCAAAACTCCCACTGCATGTGCAATGTTTCATCTAGTACAAACCATTGCATACATCAAACTGTCAATTGCACTAGCATATGGAACATGGGACATGTACTCTTCTTCTTCCAGTGTCTTCAGACACTGATCTGCAGATAATTTTACACCTACATGAATAGCAACCTTGACAATTTTACATTCCTTCATATTAAACCTCTGCAATATTGACTCGGCTTGTTTTCTATGGTTCAACCAAAGATTCTTGTTTACTTGATTTTTCCTTCAACCAAAAAACTTTTGTTTGCCTGGGTTTTCCTTTTTGTTTCCTATCAAAAACATATCATCCACATACAAGACCAAATAAATAATATCATCACCTACTAATTTGAAATACACGCAGTGATCGTCTTTGATTCTTGTGAAGCCAAGTCCCAATATATAAGTATCAAATTTTTGAAACCACATCCCTGGTGATTTCTTTAACCCATACAAGAAATTTTTCAGCCTGCATACCAGCTCTTTCTTTTCCTTCACTACAAAGTCATTTAGCTTCTTCATGTAGATTTATTATTCTATACCCCCATGTAGGAATTTTGTCTTCACATTCATCTATTCTACATCAAAATAAAAAGTAGTAGCAACAGACAAAATAAATCTAATAAAAGTTAACTTGGCAACATCAGAAAAAATTTCACCAAAGTCAATTCCCTATATCCAGGAATAACCTTTTTCTACACACCAACCTTTGTATTTCTCTACTTTTCCTTCTTCATTCAACTTCTTCTTGAAAACCCATTTTCTTCTAATGGAATTTATTCCAGTTGAAAACTCCATTAGATCTCAAGCCTCATTATTGTCCAAGGCTACCATTTCTTCAACTATGGTATTTTTCTAGAGTTTTCCATCCTCTGAATCCATTGCTTCCCTAACAATTCTATAAATATCATCGGTAATTAAAAAATAAAAAAGATGAACAGAAATCAGTTGGAGTATACCTTTATGGTTTACTTCTTTCCCAAACCTATCTCCTCAATACTTGAGTATGAGGCTCTTCTTCTTCTTATTCATTTTATTCTATAGAGTCGGATTCAGTATCCTTCAATTCAAACTCTAATTTCCCTTAGTTCTTCCTACCTTGGTAGGACTTCCTATTTGGCAACAATATCTTTGATTTCTCTAAATACCACATCTCAACTATACACTACCTTCTTATTTTCTAGGTTCCAAAGCTTATAACCTTTCAAACAATATTTATAGACAATAAAGATACACCTTTTATCCTTTTTATCTATCTTACTCCTAATTTCCTTTGGAACGTGTACATAAGCATCATATCCAAAAACCCTAATATGTGGCATACATGGTTTCTTACCAATCCATACCTCATGTGGAATCATATCATCCAACACTATTGAGGGTGATTGATTTACTAGGTAACATGCATTTTCCACTACCTCTGCCCAAAATTCTTGTCCCAACCTGACACCACTGAGCATGCTCCTTGCTCTTTACATTAGTGTCATGTTCATCCTTTCTGCAATCCATTCTGCTAAGGCGTGTATGGAGTATTTTTCTTCCTTTATATACCTCATTGCTTACATAACTCCTCAAATTCATTACCGCATAATTCTCCACCATTACCCATCCTCACCACCTTTATTTTCTTCTCTATATTATTTTCCACAAAATCCTTAAACTCTTTAAATTTGTCAAAGAAATTAGGTTTATTCGTGAGGAAATAAATACATGTATTCCTCAAGAATTCATATATACATGATACATAGTACAAATATTTACCTAGTGATGGAATCATACAGGTCCAAACACATCACTTTGCACCAACTATACAATTCCACCTACCCTCGTAGCACCAGAGGAGAATCTTACTCGATCCTGATTCCCATACAATAAATGTTCACATAAATCAAGATCCAAAGAGAAATTTGATATACCTTAAACCATACCTTTACCATGTAGTACTTAAAGCCCCTTCTCTCTGATATTTCCCAATCTTTGATACCACAACATAGACTTTTTTCTACGACTATACGATTTTTTTCGTCTTTAGCTCCAATATTAGGAACAACATAACTTTTTCATCCATCACTAATAGTTCTTCCAAATAGCTTATGCAGAGTTCCAATATGAAATACCCTCAACAACACTATTGTTTCTCTAACTATCCTACATGTTTCCTTTTCAAGAACTTTTTTTTCTTTGTTTGTTTGTTAGAAATGTTCATCACTTGCAAGACCATCATTTCAATCATTGGCTAAGAAACCAGAACCCATGGGCATCTAAGTTGTCAAAATCACCCAGGGTTTGCACCCGGCCTGGGCCACACCAACCCTCAACATAGATGTATTTCTGGGTGTTTCATCTCGACTAAACACATTGTAAGGGTATTGAACTTGGGTCTTTTGGAAAATGAAACCCACACTTTAACCGATTGAGCTAGTGAAAAGTCACTTCAAACATTGTTTTTACATGTGCATCGTTCATCTTGTTTACATAAATCAAATTCGTGTCCATTCCTGGGATGTGAAAAACACCAAGGAGTGTTCAAATCCTACCATCCATGAGCTTCAACTTGACTTTTCCTCATCCTACGATTTTGGATGTCGAGTCATATCCTCTAAAAACATCACTTCCATCATCTTTCATACTTGCAAAACCACTCCCTATGAGGATTCATATAAAAAGATTCACTTCAGTCAACCAACCATGCTTCATGATCTACTTGTGTTCTTGAAGAATCCGAGTACACATCCCCTCCTTCATCTACAGAGGTTTTTTCTTCTACGGAAGGGGAATCATCATATCCCTTCCCTCTCTCAACACTTTTGGATCTACATTGTTTTTTGCAATGCCCTTTTTTTCCACATCTCCAACATACCTTTAGGTAATGTCCCTAATCCAAACCCCATTTGTAATTGTACCTATAGGCCGATGAGTCATTGGCATGAAGTTGTGGTTTTGAGCGCACCTAAGTAGTGTGTGGGGATTGTATCAAAGAAAGGGTGTGCACATTTCATAGTGTTGCACACACATGGGTAAGTGCACGTGGTTTCACATCAAAGTAAGGGTGTACACATTTCACAATGTTGCATGCACTTGAGTAAGTGCATGGGGATTATCTTGAAGTGCACATTGATGTATATGTATTTGGGGCGAGAGAGCCTGTGTGGTTAAGAGGCTAGTGATCAAAGATGCAAGTAGGTCAGTGTGCCTATATTTGTAAAATATAATCACACTCAAGTTATTAATAATATCACATCATTGCACATAGACAAATCGGACGAAAACAGACAGGGGGATAACTCCACTGAAAAAGGGAAAACGGGGAGACTTAAATCCAAGGGAATATTTTATTAATATTTCTGAAAAAGTGTAATTTAGGATAGTTATTTATCCTAAGTTCCCAAGGGATGGGAATGAGTCACCATGTGTATAAAGCTACTTTTGACGGTGAAAAGTGTCCATTTTAAGGCATGGAATATATATTGATGACCCTAGTTTGTTTTGGGGAGGGGTCATTCATTTTCTCATGCGCGGAAGGGGTCAAACCATTTAAGAAAGAACGATCATTACTTTATCTATAGAAAAGAGTTGTAAAGGGGTTTTTCTATTTTTTAACTAGATGATATGTTGTCAAAGAACATCTGAGTTTTTTGTGTAGTTTGTGACTTTTCATAAAAGACAAGTGTCTTTATGTACTTGTCTCATTTATGTGTGCTTAATTATCTATGTTAATATCGTTTTAATTCTTGTATGATGTTGCATTCAGTAACTGTTGTTATTTTGTATAATGTTGCTTGCACATATTAGTGTGGTGTTGATATTCATATTTGTAGTCATACTTGCTAAGTATGACAAATGTTATTATTTATTCTTATTAAGTTAACTTTATAATAATGGCCATGTGTCTCCAAGGCAAGGTTAGAATGGTCATGCCCTGGATGTGGGTGTCCACCTGGCAGGCTCTCCCACTCCCATCAGCACGCATCACTATGATAGGATGTGTGCCACCTCACCCCTCCCTCATGCATATTAAGTGGCATTTCCTCCCAAGAATTTTCCCCTATATGGCATTTTGTCCTTGCATATTAAACACCATGTCCTCCCAAGAGGTCTCCCCTATATGACATCTTGTTCTCACATATTAAACATCTGTCATGTCCTCCCATGGATCTCACGCCCCTCCTACCTGGATTTTGTACCCTGCAATAGTCCACATTCCTTAGAAGGATGGTAAGCTTAATGGAACATGATTTGACACCCCCCC
>JZKD02S0557922.1:0-16367 GCA_000966675.3 Picea glauca | reverse complement strand
TACATGTTCAAATCCATGAAAGGACACATAGATTTATTAAGGGTTTAAACATATTTTTTTGCATATTTCATTTTGGTTTTTTGTTCTTGTAAATCCCTTCATTCTAACATAGTAATTGTTTTTTCTGTTTTAACAACATTTTTTTTGGGGGGGGGGCATATTGGTAGTGTTCCAACCCCTCAATGCCTCCAATGTTAAAGAGACTCAATAAACCCTAACTACCAATCTTGTGCATATTGGTAGTGTTTCAACCCCTCAAGGCCTTCTATATTATTTGAGATATATGCATGCCAATATATATCTATGAAAAAATTGAAGAATAGGCACTTAGATTAATAGTGATAAGGGTTCTTGCACATATCTATGGAAATCTACGGTAAATTGATTGGACTAGGAGGTAACACTACCAATACCAAGTTTGTGAAACAATAACATATTGTACCACTAACATATGATACCACTTTGAAATTCAGAGTAATTATTTTGTCTCAAGTTCTGAATCTTGATTCAAAGTGATTATACCATATTATACCCTTGAAAGGATCAACAAATTTGCAGTGTGTCCATGTTTCCCATGGAGGTTCCACAACCTCTACAACAACCCATGCTGCTCTACAAACCCTTGGCATAATTTGTGTCCCTCTACACTAATCCAACTTCAAAGAGGTATTACAACCTTTACACATCATTTCAGAGGGTCTACCATATCTCATTGGAAATATCTCTTCAATATATCAAATGGGTATTTCATAGAATCTCATTTGGCTTCCTGGTTTGAGATATATCATCGATTGAATCTCAACATATATTTGACCCAAAGAGGCCGCACATACCACCATCTTCAACGAGATTTTTCTCCCTTCTCATGAAACTAAAGAAGGATTTACACATATTTTTGGAAATATATCTTCAATATATCAAATGGATATTTCACGAAATCTCATATTGCTTCATGGTTTGAAAGATATCATCGATTGAATCTCAACATGTATTTGACCCAAGGAGGTTGTGTGTGCCACCATCTTCAACGAGAATTTTCTTCCTGCTTAGGAAACTACAGAAGGAGTTCCACATATGGATGGAAATATCTATTCAGGATATCAAATGAGTGTTTTACAGAATCTCATTTGGCTTCCTGGTTTGAGACATATCATCGATTGAATCCTAGCATGTATTTGACCCAAGGAGGCCGCACATACCACTATATTCAAAGGTATTTTTCTCTCTGATAAGGAAACTACAGAAGAATTTCCAAATATGAATGGAAATATCTCTTAAATATCTCAAATGGGCATTTCACAGAATTTCGTTTCATTGTCTGGTTTATGAGATATATTTGTTTGAAGCAGCACATGTTTGTAACTAGCGTGGTCGCGTGCCCTTCAAATTCGGCCTAGTTTTTCCCACTCCATGGGCCACCTTGGAACAAGTTCCATATACCAATGGAAATATATCTTCAATATATCAAATGGGTCTTCGAAGGAATTGGATTTAATCACCTGTAGAAGAAGTTATGAATAGATTTGCAGAAGGATGTTCACAACCCCCAAAGTCACGATTTTTCCATATTATTTTTTAAAATCTTGGGATTTTATTAATTTTTTTTTGCCTACCCATGTACAATGCCATTGTCAATTAGGTTATGGGTCAACCACACAAAACCCTTCTCTTCATTGGATATTTTCACATTGTAATCATAATGGTACAATAATGGGGTTTCTCTTTTTAGCATGGGTTAAATGATGGAGACCATCATTTTCTAAGGGGGGGAGGAATGATCCAAAATTTAAGGGGGTATATGGTATAAATTAGGATTCAAAAGTCATAAAGATATAAATCTAATAGATTCTCCATGTGGATCAAGGATATTCCCACCTCCTCATTAATTAATTGGGTTGTCCATATGGGTCAAAGAGAGTCCCACCTCTCCATTATTGTATTGGGTTTTATTTTCCACTAATTAGTTAGTTGGGTAGTTAGATCTATTATTATAATAATATAGACTCATTTAATGAGATCTTTCCATTATTGTATTGGGTTTTATTTTCCACTACTTAGTTAGTTGAGTAGTTAGGTCTATTATACTAATAATAGAGGCTAATTTAATGAGCTCTTTTTGACTTTGTCCAATGGACCATTTTGTAATGCTATATAAAGGCCTAGAAATCCTTATCATAATATGAAGTTACTCATTTTGGATTATCTCATATTTTCTATTGTTCATTGTGAGATTAATTAGCCCTGAGTGATTTACTAGTAATTAGTTTTAGAGGTGAGGCTCCTCTTTGAGCCTCACCTCCCAAGTACTTCATTTACATGTTTTTTTATGCTTCTTTTCATGCAAGATTGACACGTCTAAGATCCTCCTCTCTCAGCATTCAATCCATTTGAATCTCATTCCCTGAGATTCAGATCAATCCTTCACCTCAATTATATATGAGAGAGTGAGAGGATAAAAATTCCCATGATGCATGTGAGATAAATTGGACTAAGTTTATAAAATTCCATAGGCATGTAAAACACTAGGACTTCCCAGGCAATCACCCATCCCAGTACTACTCTATCTTGAGCGCTCTTAACTACAGAGTTCTAATGGGATCCAGTGCATTAACGCTATGTTTTAGGCATGTACATAAGACCACTAGGAAATCATTACATGATGTCTGTAATTAAAAAATGAAGATGACATTACATTACATTCCCCATCAAAAGGGTGAATATCATGGTTTATCAAAATGACAGCCTCAAAATGGTGATTCGGTGGAAAAGGTGGATGGTCACCGAGATCCATATGGATCATTACTCCCCCTTTATAAATCAATGGTGCCCATTGCATCAAGTTCCCTTGGGAGATGGGAAGACTTCTTCTCAATATGAATCTTGGTGCGCTGCTTGTCTTGTTGAAAAAGTTGTCCTGCTTAGGTTGTTGAAGGTTGTCATGAACCTGTTGCTAGAGGGGTTGGATCCATTAAACCAATCTAGATGCATGATCTACTTGATTGTGGGAGGACTCTACCGGTCAATATGAAACATAAAGAGTATGAAGGGTTCTGTTATAACCTTGCTTGACTGGGCAGTGTGGATGCTACCTTGTAGGTGCAACAAGAACATCTTGGCACTCTTCTACAATCTTGTCGATCTGATTCTTCTAGATAGAAATGTCTTGGGATGCGGCTGCAGTGGTTTCAATGTCCTTATATTCACCTTGTGATCATATTGTGAAGAGGTTAAACTTTGCAGTATGAGAGATTACTTTGTGGCATTGTTTTCTTGGGACAATAGTCGAAACTACCTCTGGTATCCTATTTAGCTAACCCCCTAGAGTAACAATGACGTTGCGGGGTCGAGACTCATAAATAACATGATGCCTCCACATATATGGTTGGCCTAATAGAACATCAAAAACTTCCAGTGGGGCAACAACATACAATACCTCATCCTTGAAGGGCTTGATGTCATAGGACAAGCGACATTGATGGCTGACACAAAGATATTGTCCCTAGCGAAACCACCCGATGTTGCATGGTTGCGGGTGTGGTTTTGATGGCAAATCCAATTTCTTGAAAACCTCTGTTGATATGATGTTATTTTGGCTTCCGTTATCAACAATAAAATACAGTGGGGTCCCCTTCACCCACATTTGTGAATGGAATAATCACTCCCACTCCTCATGATCCTCTTCTAGTTGGATTGTTGCAGTTGCGATAGTAGCAGTGGGTTTTGCATCAATGATCTGTCTCATTTTATTATTTTTTAAATCAGGGTCCAATTCAGGGTTTGACTATTTTCCTTTGAGCTCGACCACCAATGACTGTATTGAGTGACATTCATTAGTGTTGTGCCAAGGGTTGTTGTGGAACTCACACCACTTTTCAGTGCCTTTATTAGACTTCCCATTACCATTCTTTTCTTGCATTTGGGACTGTCTCTCTTGAGGTTGGCCTTCCTTGCTCTGTCCTTCATTATGTGAGTTAGATTTTCCTTTTCCATGATTCTCCCACTTACTCTACTACTTGAATTTCTGCTCAATTTTGATTGCATGTTGATAAGCAACCCTCAATAAGGAGATGTCTAAGAAATCCATCTCTATTTGAATGTACCTTTGTAGACCACTGTGGTACTTAAAAAACAAGGGTCACTCAGAGTCTTTGATACCCATCTTTGAGCGCAAGGTATGAAATATCTTGGTGTACTCCAACACTGTCTGGTCTCTTTTCTGACGCAGAGTTGTCCATATCATGTATTGGTCATCATAGTGTCTGACATGGTAGAACTCCTCCTTTAGGGCATCTACAAATGTTTCCCACGTGGGTTCTCTCCCAAATAGTGTAGATTCATCTGCAATGTACCTCTCCCAGTAACCTTCCCACCAAGATTTGAAATGGGGAAGGAATTTAAGGAGAGTGAAGGTGATTTTTTCACTGTCGAAATTTTTTTGGACAGAGTAATAACCTTCTAGCATATTCAACCATTTTTCTAGAGCATCTACATCTATCTAGCCTTCAAATAAGGGGATATCAAAAGTGACTTGTATCTTTAAGGGTGTCACACTTGTGAAATGGCTTCTTGTCGAAGATGCCTTAGCCGCTGCCATCGATAGTCTTTGAAATATATTATAATCAAGTTAAGTTTTACAATATCTATGTTATTGTTCACTGTGTCTCTATGTTAACATTATAAATCTGTGGTTTCCTTTCAATTATTTAATAGAATTCAAGTTTTACTGTATCTTTGTTATTGTTCACTCTGTCTCTGTGTTAACATTATAAATATGTGGTTTCATTTTGTTCCGCTCATAAATCTGGATCAGAGGTATCAGAGTGGGTACACTCTCCATTGAAACAAGGGTTTGAAGCATGTTGTGGGTTCAAACATTTGTAGCAATCACCAACCTCCTTTTGGTACTATCAAAATCCCTTTGTTGGACCATACACTGTAAGTATCATAGTTGGTCCACATGCACTACAAGGATTTTTTTTTTTACCCTCGGATCTTCGTTCACCATTACAATGAGAACCATACATGGATTCACTACATCTATACATGGATCCACTACATCCATTGGTATGCAATATTTTCAGAAAATATGTAGGGTGTCCATGTTACCCATGAAGGTTCCACAACTTATTCAACAACCCATGTTGCTCTGCAAACCCTTGGCATCCTTTGTGTCCCTCTACACTCATCCAAATTCAAAGAGGTGTTTCAACCTATACACAAAATTTCAGAGGCTCTTCCATATCTCATTGGAAATATCTCTTCAATATCTCAAATGGGTATTTCGCGAAATCTCATTTGGCTTCCTGGTTTCAGAGATATCATCGATTGAATCTCAACATGTATTTGACCCAAGGAGGCTACGCGTACCACCATATTCAACATTCTTTTTCTCCCTACTTAGAAAAGTACAGAAGGAGTTCCACATATGATCCGAATTTAGGAGAAAAACAAACTAATTAATATACTGAATACAATAAACACAAATATATGAAGAACAACACAGATACCCAGTGAACGATATCTTCTATTGAATAAATGAAATAGGATGAAACTATAAAATTTTAGAATTGAAACACTTGCCTGAATGGTGATAGTTATCTCTGAGAAGAGATGTGGCTGCTACGCGCATTTTTCTGAGAAGAATGATTCTAATGAGGTTCCAGAGGCATTTTTTATATTACTCATGAATGACAAAACCCTAGACATCCAAAAACCTAACCCTAGGATGTGAAACACCAAAAGTCATGTGGGCCCCTATGGGTAAGTTGGTACCTCAACTTCTTGTGGTCGTAACCTTTGCATATGACCTTCGTTTTAGGCATGTGATAGCTTGTTGGAAAGGTATTTTAGAGAACTACACATTAAGTTGTCAAACTCTAACTTTGTCTGCATTTTGAATGTGGAGAGACAAAAAAACATTGTTTAGGGCTCCAAAATGACCCTAGAAGTACAACAAGATGTGCTGACATGAAAATATACAAAATAATCTAGTTGGATTAGGTGAGAGGCCACCAGTATCCACCTGAAATATGTGTAGGGCTTCAAACAACTCCATAAGTGTAGAACCCACAATTACAAATAAGTACATAAGAATGTGATAAACTAAAACCTGAGAAGAGGAGCCAGTTGGAATAGGTGGGTGGCCACCAATATCCACTTGGATCAATCCCCCCCCCTTAGGAAGCAATGGTCTCCATTGCATTGAGTTACCCCATCAAGTGAGGAATTTTTTTTTGGATTTATCCCTGGGTGATCAACTTTCTTTGGTGTAGGATTTGCCTTTCCTTGACAACCCGATAAAGATGGATCCTCTACTAGCGAGATCCCTTGACATGTGTGTCCACTATCTAATCAGTGGATTCTTGTTCCATGTATTCAAGGTTGAGATCTATTGGTGTCATTTGTTCTATGATATCTAAGGTATCCAATAATGGTGGAAAATATGGCCGAAGGAGGTCCACATTGAACACTGGGAGCAAGCCAACGAATGGTGGAGTGTTGAGCTCAAAAGAATTGTTACCCACAACCTTGGTGATGGTGTAAGGCCCATAGCGAAGTGGTCATAGATTCCGATGGGGATATTTATGACACTCCTTCTACAAGTGTAACCATACCTTGTCTCCAACCTAAAACTGGTGCGGTACCCTATGTTGATCAAGGCGTTGCTTGTACTTAGCATTGGATTTCTGCAAAATCTCTTGGACCTGTTGATGGATGTGGTGAATCCACACAATGAATCTGGTGGATTTGTTGGTCTTAGACTGAACATGGGAAGATTATTTCTGTGTGGATACCAAAGGTTGTGCAACATCAATGGGACCCAATGGTTGGAATATGAGTCCCACCTGAAATGGGCTATGGTCGATGGAGCTATGGAGAGACTTTTTGTAACTGTGTTGAACATAGGGGATACTCTCATCTCATGTATGTGGATTCTTAGATTTGTACATATGTAGGATGTGCACAATCATCCAATTGACGATCTCTATTTGCTCGTCTGTTCAGGGGTGGAAAGCAGTGGATTTAGTGAGCTTGGTGTCCAACAGTGGCCAGAGACTTGACCAAAATGTGTTGAGGAACCTGTTGTCCCGGTCAGAGATGATGGTCTATGGTATCCCAAAATGGACCCACACTCATTTGAAGAAGATATTGGCAGTATATGTCGCTCTAATGTTCTTCTTACAGGCTGTGAGGATGGCCATCTTCGAAAACCGATCAACAACCACAAAAAAACAATCATTGTCTTGCTTGGTGGATGGAAGGATAGACATGTAATACATCGAGATGGATTCCCAAGGCTTATCAGGGGTAGGAAGAGGGGTGTATAAGTCTTGCTTCTTGATGGTTGGATTGGAAATGGCACATGAAGTGCAAGATCTGATATACTTACTGACGTTCTGTTGAAGTTTTGGCCAATAAAAATGTTTATGGAGAATGACCATAGTTTTCTCCATGCCAAAATGTCCTTCCACCCGACTGTAGTGGGATTCTGAAATCAAATTTTCATGCTCAATTGTAGGAACACATAGATGGACCGGATGGCATAACAACCCATCTTGAATGTGAAATTCGGTGATAATCATGCCTGTACCCAAGAGATAATAGGTGGTGGTGAAGTCCAGATCTTGTTGATAAAGTTGGGGCCACTCAGATGCCTCATGTCCACATGAATGGTGTACAGTAGTGAGTGCAGCTACGGGAGGTCGACTAAGGAGGTGAGTGACACGATTTGTGCTCCATGTATTATACTTGATGTTGATAAGGAACTATTGCAAGTAGGTGGACCACTTCTGATAGCGGTCGTTTTACAACTTCCCCTGTGTCTGTATGAACTGTAGAGTCTTGTGATCAGTGTGGATGATCGTCTCCTTTTCTAGAATGTAATGTTTCCATTGACGACAGGATTGTACAATGGAATACATTTCCTTGTCAAAGATGGGGTATTTTCGGATGGTATCTGAGAGTGTCTCACTATGATATGCCACCAGATGACCATGTTGAGTGAGAAATGTGCCTACAGCATAATCAGATGCATCATTCTCAATATCAAATGGTTTTTGAAGATCAGGTAAGGAGAGTACTGGAGCTGAGCACAAACGATGCTTCAAATCATCAAATGCTTGTTGTTGTTCCTTCCCCCACACAAAATTTTCCCTACCACTACCCTTGGTCATGTGGTTGATGGCCCATGCAATATGGGAGAATCCTAACATGAACCATCGACATAAATTGGCCAGTCCCAAGAAGCACTGAAGCTCAATTAGTGTGGTCGGGTTTGGCCAATCATGGATGGATTGGATCTTAGTAGGATCGACATGTACCCCATGCTCATCAACAATGTAGTCCAAGTATTGGACCATGTTCATACCAAAGGAACATTTTTCCAAGATGGAATATAGCTTGTGCTGTCGCAGAGTGCTCAAAATCTATTGAATATGCCACAAGTGCTCCTCCCAAGTTATGTTGAAGATGAGGATGTTATCCAAATATACCACTACAAAAGAGTTGGTGAAGGGTCTCAATACATCATCCATCAACCTCATGAAAGTGGCTAGTGCATTTGTTAGGTGAAAGGGCATGACCAACCATTCGAAGAGACCTTCTTTAAATTTGAAAGTTGTCTTCCAGACATCAGTTGGTTCGATGGGAACCTAGTGGTAGCTAGAATTTAGGTCAATCTTGCTGAAGAAATTTACCCCCTTGAGTTGGTCAAGAAGGTCATCAATCCTGGGAATTGGGTACCGGTTTCTGACTGTGATTTTTTTTAATGCTCTATAATAAATGTAGAGTCACCAGGTCCCATCCTTCTTCTACACCAGTACAATCACAATTCCACAAAGGGAGGAGATGGGTCTGATGTGCCCCTTTTAAAGAAGCTCTTGGATCTGATGCTTGATTTTGTCATTTTCTATCAACAAGAGATGATAGACTCATCCATTAGGAAGAGGTGCACCGTGGGTTAGATCAATTGGATGCTTGACTTGGCAGTGAGTCGATACCCCGGTGGGTGAGGAGAATATGTCTCTGTACTCTTCCACGATCCCATCCACTTTCTTCTGCTATAAAGAGAGGCTCTGTGTAGAGGCCATGAATGTGGCAATGAACTTATGCTTACTATGAGCACAGATCACAAATAAGATGAACTTCCCAGTCTGTGAAATGACCTAACTGCATTTCTTAGCATAGATTAAAGAAATAGTGGTAGGAAGCGCTACCTTTGGTAACCTATACAATTGTCTACCCAAAGTAATAATAAAACTGCAGGGTCTATACTCATACACAACATGGCACTTACACAAATATGGTTTTCCTAAAATAAAATTACAGACTTAAAGGGGAGAAATATCACACAATACCTCATCTTTGAAGGGCTTGATGTTGTAGGGAAGACAAAACTGTTGGCTGACATGAAGAACTCTTCCTTGGCGAAGCCAACTGATGGCATAGGGTTGTGGGTGCGGTGTCTTCAACAGGTATAACCGCTTGAAGACCTTTGTTGAGATCAAATTCTTCTGACTTCTGCTATCGACAATGAAATGAAGTGTAGCCCCCTTTACCCACATTCGTGAGTGAAATAGGCATTCCCCTTCCTCTGGTTCTTCTGGTTCGCTTGGCTAGAATTTGGTGGTAGTGATAGTAGCATTGGGTTGAACATCAATAGTCTGCTTCCCTCCTTATGTATTTGATTCAGAATCATAATCGGCCTCTAACTCAAAAGCCTTCAACTCAACCATAAGTGACTGCTTGGAGTGACATTCTTTAGTGTTGTACCAAAGGATTTTATGGTATTCACACCATTTTTTTGTTTCCTTCTTCATATTCTGATTACCCTTCTTGTGTTGTGGCTTGGACTGGTTGTCTTGAGAGTGGCCATATTTTCTCTGTCCCTTTCTTCCTGGGTTGGGGTCATGTTTTCCTTGCTTCGGCTGTGAAGAGTTTTCAAATCCAAACTCTCGCTTCTTCTTCTTAAATTTCTACTCGATCTTGACAACATATCTATAAGTCATACTCAATGAGGTGATGTATAAAAAATCCATTTATGTTTGAATGTATCTATGCAAAAAACCATGATATTTGAGCACCAAATGTCACTCAGAGTCTTTGATACCCAACTTGGTGTGCAAGGTATGAAAAATATTGGTGAAATATGGTACTATCTAGTCCCTTTTTTGACGCAGGGTGGTCCATATGGTGTACTAGTCCTTGCATCTTCCAATAGGGTAGTATTATTCTTTAATTGCATCTTAGAAGGAATCCCATGTAGGGGAAACCACAAATATTGCAGATTATTCTATGTCCCTTTTCTCAGAGTAAGTGTCCCACCAGTCCTTAACATGGGGGACGACCTTGAGGAGTGCAAAAGTAATATTTTCCCTATCGAAAAAATTATGCACTGAAAAATACCCTTCGAGTAGATTCAACCATTTATCTACAACTACATCTATCAGTCCTTCAAATAATGGAATATTAAAATTTACCTATACCTTGAAGGGGGTTGCATGGCCTCTTGATGAAGTTGCTTCTCCTGTGGGCAGCTGCCGAAGGATCTGCCCAAAGTTGTCCATCATTTCATTCCTTTGTTGCGCAAGGGCTTCCTCGAGAAACATTTTAAAAGGATCTCCTACTCCATCATCTTTCTTTTTATCTGCCATGGGTTTTTTTCAAGCTTGACGTGACCAATATTGCAACGACTCGATTGGTTCGAGTCCCAACTTCTTGTACCCAGATATTGTCGGGGAAATGCAGGAAGAAAAATAAATGAAGAGTAGACCGCTTTGATACTACTGATCCAGATTTAGGAGTGGAAAAAACTAATTAACATACTAAATAAAATAAACACAGAGATATGAATAACAACACAAATATCCAGTGAACAATATCTTCTATTGAATAAATGAAATAGGTTGAAACTGTAAAATTGCAGAACTGAAACACTTGCTCAAATGGTGGTAGTTATCTCTGAGAAGAGATGTGGTTGCTATGCACATCCATCTGAGAAGAATGATTCCAATGAGGCTCCATAGACCTTTTTGATATTACTCATGAATTTCAAAACCCTAGACATCCAAAAACCTAACCCTAGAAGTTGAAACGCCAAAAGTCATGTGGGCCCCTATGGGTAAGTTGGTACCTTAACTTTCCGGGGTCGTAACTTTTTCATACGACCTTAATTTTAGGCGTGTGATAGGCCGTTGGAAAGGTATTTCATATAACTACACAATACGTCATCAAACTTTGACTTTGTTTACAGTTTCACTGTGGCGAGCCAAAAAAATATTGTTTAGGAATCCAAAACAGCCCTGGAAGTACAACAAGATGTGCTGACATGAAAAAATATAGAATAAGCTGGCTGGATTAAGTGAGAGGCCACCAGTATCCACCTGTAATATGTGTAGGGCTTCAGACAACCCCAAAAGTGTAGAACCCACAATTACAAAGAAGTATAGAAGAATGTGTTGAACTAAATACTAACAAGAGGAGCCAGTTGGAATAGGTGGATGGCCACCAATATCCACCTGGATCAACTTATGGCTGGAAATATCTCTTCAAGATATTAAATGGGTATTTCACATAATCTCATCTGGCTTCCTGGTTTGAGAGATATCATCGATTGAATATCAACATGTATTTGACCCAAGGAGGTCGCGCGTACCACCATCTCCAAAGGTATTTTTCTCCCTGCTCAGGAAACTACAAAAGAATTTTCACATATGTTTGGAAATATATTTTCAATATATCAAATGGGTGTTTCATGGAATTTCATTTCGTTGTTGGTTTATGAGATATCTTTGTTTGAAGAAGCACATGTCTGTAACCAGTGTGGTCACACGCTCATCAAATTTAGTCTAGTTTTTCTCACTCCATGAGCCACCTCAGAACAAGTTCCATATACCAATGGAATTATATATTTGGTAGCTCAAATGGGTCTTCGATGGAATTGGATTTCATAACCTATAGAAAAAGTTATGAATATATTTGCAGAAGGATGTCCACATCCCCGAAAGTCAGGATTTTTCCATATTAATTTTTTTAATTTTGGTATTTTATTAAAATTTATCTATTTTTCTACCCATGTACAATTCCATTTTCAAATAGGTTATGGGTCAACCACACAAATCCCTTCTCTTCATTGAATATTTTCACATTGTAATCATAATAATACAATAATATGGTTTCTCTTTTTAGCATGGTTGGAATGATGGGGACCATCATTTTCTAAGGGGGGAGGAATGATCAAAATTTTAAGGGGGTATATGTTCTAAATTCAGATGCAAAAGTCATAAATCTATAAAGCTAATATATTGCCAATGTGGATCAAGGATATGTCCACATCCTCATTAATTAATTGGGCTAACAAGTTGCCCATATGGGTCAAAGAGAGTCCCACCTCTCCATTATTTTATTGGGTTTTATTTTCCACTAATTAGTTAGTTGGGTATTTAGATCTATTATAATAATAATAGAGACTCATTTAATGACCTCTTTCCATTATTATATCAAGTTTTATTTTCCACTACTTAGTTAGCTAAGTAATTAGATCTATTATACTAATTATAGAGATTCATTTAATGAGATCTTTTTTACTTTGTCCAATGGACCATTTTGTAATGATATATAAAGGCTTAGTAATCCTTCTAATGATATCAAGTTACTCATTTTGGTTTTCTCTCATATTTTATATTGTTCATGTGAGATTAATTAGGCCTGAGTGATATACTAGTAATTAGTTTTAGAGGTGAGGATCATCTTTGAGCGTCACCTCCCAAGTACTTCATTTACATGTTTTTTATTTTGTCCATGCTTCTTTTCATTACTGATTTGGATCTCGAGGGATGAGATCTGGATGGCTTGAATGCCGAGAGAGGAGGATCTTAGATGTGCCAATATTGCATGAAAGGAAACATGGAAAAAAAAATGTAAATGAAGTACTCGAGAGGCCAGGCTCAAAGATGAGCCTCGCCTCTAAAACTAATTACCAGTAAATCAATCAGAGCTAATTTATCTCACAATGAACAATAGAAAAATGTGAGAGAAGCCAAAATGAGTAACTTGATATTATGAGAAGACTTGCTAGGCCTTTATATAGCATTACAAAATGGTCCATTGGAAAAAATAAAAAAGAGCTCATTAAATGAGTCTCTATTATTAGTATAATAGATCTAACTACTCAAATAACTAAGTAGTGGAAAATAAAACCCGATACAATAATGGAAATATCTCATTAAATGAGTCTCTATTATTATAATAATGTATCTAACTACCCAATTGACTAAGTAGTGGAAAATAAAACCCAAAACAATAATGGAGAGGTGAGACTCTATTTGACCCATATGGGAAACTTGTTAGCCCAATTAATTAATGAGGAGGTGGGAATCTCCTTGATCCACATGGGCAATCAATTAGTTTTATAGATTTATGACGTTTGCATCTGAATTTAAACCATATACCCCCTAAAATTCGGATCATTCTTCCTCCCTTACAAAATGATGGTCCCATCATTTCACCCATGCTACAAAGAGACTCATGAGTACAATGTTATAATTCCCAATGAAGGGAAGGGTTTTGTGTGGTTGACCCATAACCGTTTACATTAATAAAAATGGGAAAATCATGACTTTAGAGGCTTTGAATCTCCTTTTACAAATTTATTCATAAATTCTTCTATAGGTGATGAAATCCAATTCCGTCGAAGACCCATTCGAGTTACTAAAGAGATATTTCCATCGGTATATGGAACTTATTCTAAGGTGGCCCACAGAGTAAGAAAAACTAGGCCAAATTTGAAGGGCGTACGACCACGTTGGATACAGGCATGTGTTGCTTCAAACAAAGATATATCATAAACCAGAAAACGAAATGAAATTCTACGAAATACCCATTTGAGATCTTGAATATATATTTCCAGCCATATGTGGAACTTGTTCTTTAGGTTCCTGGGCATAGAAAAAAATATTGTTGAAGATGGTGGTATGCGCGGCCTCCTTTGGTCAAATACATGTTGAGATTCAATCGATGATATTTCTCAAACTAAGAAGCCAAATGAGATTCTACAAAATACCCATTTGTGATATTGAAGAGATATTTCCATCCATATGTGGAAATCCTTCTGTATTTTCCCGAGAAGGGATAAAAATACCATTGAATATGGTGGTACGCGCAACCTCCTTGGATCAAATACATGCTAAGATTCGATCAATGATATCTCTCAAACCAGGAAGCCAAATAAAATTCTATGAAATACCTATTTGAGATATTCAAGAGAGATTTCCAATGAGCTATGGTAGAGCCTATGAAATGTTGTGTAGAGGTTGCAACACCTATTTGAATTTGGTTGAGTGTAGAGGGCCACAAAGGATGCCAAGGGTTTTTGAAGCAACATGGGTTGTTGTAGAGGTTGTGGAACCTCCATGGGCAGCATGGACACCCTAAAAATTTGTTGAAAATATTGCATACCAATGGATGTAGTGGATCCATGTATATATGTAGTGAATCCATGTATGGATGTAGTGAATCCATGTATGGTTCTCCTTGTAATGGTGAATGAAGATCCAAGGGTAAAAGTAAACCTTATAGTGCCTATGGACCAACTGTGATGCTTACAGTGTATGGCCCGACATATGGATTCTGATAGTACCAAAAGGAGGTTGGTGATTGTTTCAAATGTTTTAACCCATAGCATGCTTCAAATCCTTGTTCTGATGGAGAACATACCCACTCTAATACCATTGATCGAGATCTCAGGGGCTGAGATATGGATGGATTGAATGCCAAGAGAGGAGGAGCTTAGATGTTTCAATATTGCATGAAAATAATTATGGACTCGGGAGGTGAGGCTAAAAGAGGATCCTCACCTCTAAAACTAATTACCAGTAAATCACTCAGAGCTAATTAATCTCACAATGAACAACAAAAAAATATGAGAGAAGCACAATTGAGTAACTTTACATTATGAGAAGGCTTGCTAGGCCTTTATATAGAATTACAAAATGGTCCATTGGACAAAGTAAAAAAGATCTCATTAAATCAGTCTCTATTATTAGTATAATATATCTAACTACCCAGCTAACTAAGTAGTGGAAAATAAATCCTGGCACAATAATGGAAATAGCTCATTAAATGTGTCTCTATTATTATAATAATAGATCTAAATACCCAACTAACTAAGTAGTGGAAAATAAAACCCAACACAGTAATGGAGAGGTGGGACTCTCTTTGACCCATATGGGAAACATATTAGACCAATTAATTAATGAGGAGGTGGGAATCTCCTTGATCCACATGGAAAATCTATTAGTTTTATAGTTTTATGACTTTTGCATCCGAATTTAGACCATATACCCCCTAAAATTCGGATCAATACTGGTAGTGTTTCAACTCCTCAATGCCTCCAATGTGGAGACTCAATAAACCCTAACTACCAATCTTGTGCATATTGGTAGTGTTTCAACCCCTCAAGGCCTTTGATATTATTTGAGATATATGCATGCCAATATATATCTATGAAAACATTGAGGAGTAGGCACTTAGATTAATAGTGATAAGAGTTCTTGCACATATCTATGGAAAGCTACAGTAAATTGATTGGACTAGGAGGTAACACTACCAATACCAAGTTCGTGAAACAATAATATATTGTACCACTAACATATTATACCACTTTGAAATTCAAAGTGATTATTTTGTCTCAAGTTCCCAGTCTTGATCCCTAAAATAAAATATTGACAAGTAGTTTTCCCTTCATTTGCAAATATATGGTGTGATCCTCACTCCCTGATCGGCAAATTATATTTTTGAGAGTGAAGGTTTTCATAGTTAGTCATATTATTTCTTGAGATTTTTGGAATTAAATTGTGTGAGAGATTTTGAAGCATCCAACATTTCGAGTGGACACTCTACCCATCTTTAGGGACAAAAGAAGCTTAAGAATGGAAAAAAAGTGTTGGAGAATAAATAGGAAGGGCTAAAGAAGATAGTCATTGAAGAATGAACAAAATTCAAAGGAAAGGTGAAAAAAGGATTTAAATTAATTAGAGAGTCGTTAAGATAATGATAAGAAATTAGTCGTTATGATAGTGATTAAAAATTATAATTATAATTGAAGGGGAAATGAGGAAGGTGAAAAAAGATTTAAATTAATTAGAGAGTCGTTAAGATAATGATAAGAAATTAGTCATTATGATAGTGATTAAAAATTATAATTATAATGAGGCTAGGAGAATAATTGAAACCCAAGAGTGAAGGAGAATGGCCCAAGAAGGGTCCAATAATAAAATGAAAAATTAACAAAAAAAAATTAAGAGGAAAGGATTACAAAGAGGAAAAATTGAGGTTAAAGACAATGTAGACAAGGAAGGGGGAGAGAATGA
>JZKD02S0557900.1:0-16368 GCA_000966675.3 Picea glauca | reverse complement strand
TATTTTATTGAATTTTGTTTTTTGTTTTGTTTTTTTAGTTATTTTTCTCAAAAAAAGAAAAAATTCAAGTTTGAAAGCGTTTTTTGTTCATTTAAAAAAAACGTATTTTTGTTTTAAATTATTGTTTTCCGATTAAATTTTAAATTTTTTTCATTTCTTTTTAGTTTTTCTTTGGTTTTCACCATTTTATTAAGTTTTGTTGGTTTTTTTTTTTAATTTGGATTTTGAATATATTTTTTTAAATGTATTTTTGTCTTCATTAAAAAATATATATTTGTGAAGATTTTCTCTTTTCTCTTTATTTATCTTTTAATGTAAATGTAAGAAGAAAAAAAAAAGTTAGTAAATAAATTTTCAAGTGATCATTTAGGATCTAATTTTGGGTTTTTTATTCGTGTAGGGATTTGTTGTGAAGACCATAGTTTGAATAAAGTCGTAATTAGCTATAATTTTAGCGTTTAGAAAAAACATTTTTCTTTAGGTAGCGTCATGTGTTTATTTTGGTGTTGATTTTAAGGTTTTTCTAAGCAATTATTTTATGTTTTAAGACCATGCTTGAAAAAAGTTGTAATTTTGACCCAGTCAGAAAAATTGGCGCTATCGATAGCACCACATTTTGATTTGGGGTTTGATTTTAGAGTTTTTTGAGCAACCATTTTATCCTTTAAGCCCATGCTTGAAAAAGGTTGTAATTTTAACCCGGTTACAAAAAATGGTGTTGTCGGTAGCACTACTTTTTGATTTGGGGGTTGATTTTAAAGTTTGTTTGAGAATCCATTTGATCCTTTAAGCCCATGCTTGAAAAAAGTTGTAGTTTTGACCCGGTTACAAAAATTGGTGCTACCGGTAGCACCACTTTTTGATCTGGGGGTTGATTTTCATGTTTTTTATGCAAAAATATGGGTTTTAAGGGCTAGAGTTCTCGTTTTGAGGTCAGGGTTCTCATTAAGTTGGTAAATATGCTCCTTACTCTTCTACAACTCAACAGCTTACAAAAAGGTATCACAACAGCTTCTTACAATTTCTGAACTACCTTGGAACACCCCTTGAACCAAAACTCTCAACCCAACCTGACCTAGACCTCCTAGATTCTTATTTATACTAATTTACAATCTTCTTAGTTGTTACAATCTCTTACCAAAATCCTAACCCTAACATGGTTAGGTTTTCTTCCTACACACCTTACATGCTTTCCTCCTTTGCATGTGGCTTTTCATCGCATGTGTTGCTTTTCCTACCAGTTGTTCTTCTCCAACATTAGGTCCTTCCTTGCAAAAAATGAGTATTTCCTCAAAATAGGCCTGCGCCCAACAGGCCCCCAACACTGACATGTAGTTGTCTCGATCTACCTAGGCATTGTGTGTTCCTTGAACAACCTCTGCCAGGCTATGGAACTTCCAGGTGGTGGAAGTTGCAATGACCTTTCACCTTCTAATCAAACCATGAAGCAGAAAAAAAAAATGATTTGAAATATTACCTCTTAGCACTACTTGACGAAGATTAAGGAAATTGTAGTAGTCTGGACTACCTCTGGTATTTTGTAGATTCGGTCTCCTAAATTAGGAATGACACTATGAGGACTAGACTCATAAATAGTATGATGTTTCCACATATAGGTTTTTCCTAAAACAACATCATAAAATTCAAGTGGAACAACATCACAAAGTACCTCATCTTTGAAGGGCTTGATGCAGCATGCCATAATATAGGAAATATCGTTGGTTGATGCAAAGGTCTTGTCCCTAGCTCAACCAATTGATGGTGTATGGTTGGGGATGTAGTGTGTTGATGTCGAAACAAGATTGTTTCGAAACCAACATCTCAACCTCCCGTGAAGCTAGGCGGGAAGAGGTGGGAATGTTACCCTAGGTTTTAAGCCCTAGAAATAAAACACACTAGATCCTTAAACCCAAGAGTCTAAACATGAATATCTCTTTTTATGATTTTGCAATATTTGATTTTTATCCTATTTTTCAACTTATAATATTTTTGTAATTTCCTTTTGTAAATGAAATATAAATTAAACAAAGTTAGTATGAAAAATGTAAGTACAAAACTTGAAGGAAGTTAAACTAACTAAACTAAATTAGTTTAATAGTTATAAAAAAAAGCCTAAAGGATTTAAATCTTTTTTGCACGATCAAATTTTATGTGTTTACTCACTTTATAATTTTATATTTTTTTTTATTGTAAACGAAATTGAAAGTTGAAAGCATTAATGTTAAACAAAGTAAACTAAAAGTTAATCAGTATTTACAAGAGTAATAATTATGTGTAGTGAATTTATTTATTTTTAATGTTGAAATAAATTAAAAAACAAAATTAAACAAAAATTAAACCATTTAAATAAACAAAAGAAAGCAAAGGATGCTTTTGTATGAAATATAACTAAGATAAAAATTAGTAAAAATTAAAAATACAAATGTAAAATTTAAAAGAACAACCTAAAAACCAAATAGTTGATATTTGTAAAAACAAATCTAAAGAATAATAAATGTATGAAATGAAATTTTTGTTTCTTTTTTTAAAATATGTAATCATTATATGGTTAAAGAAACAAAGTTAAACTAATAAAAGATTATATACATATAAACATTAAAAAGAAAGATGTTTGAAAAAGATTTTGTGATTTTTTTAGTTTGAATATTAAACGAGAAAAAAAAATTCAGAGCCCAAAAAAGTTTGATCTTTATTTTTAAACAGAATCTCCATGCATTTTCTTGGATTATTTGAAGATTTCAAGTCCCTACGTAGAGACCAGAATTATTATCTTTAACTATTCAATATGGAATGTTACATCATAAATTAAGTAGTCAAGAATGAAATAAAAAGAAGAAATCTTAGTTGGACATAGAATAAAGCAATGGTGGTGATGGCACAAGATGGAAATATGCATATAAAAAATGATTAGTGCTGAGAAAATCATACTTAAAGCACAACAAACTTGATAAGTAAACCATTCACCTCATGGACAGTAACAAAATTCATCCTCTTCATCCCTTCCTCTACTTTGCAAGATGTCCCTACAGCCAACAACTTCATCAGATATTTGATGAAAAGAATGAAGGATGATGTTGGAATATTCACCAATAGTGGGGGGGTGAATCAGTATTGAGCACTTTTTACCATTTTTAGCCTTAAGCACATCATGTAAACATTAACCATTAACAATTACATTTATCATCACAAAAAAACCATACACAAAACACAATGAAGTTTACATGGAAACTCAAACAGGAAAAAACCATAGAATGTTTTTTCTTATGTCATGTTAAGATTACATTCATAGGATGTTGGAAAATTGGTTTCCATTGTTGTCAACCCTTGGAGATTGATGTCAACCCTTGGAGAGGACAGATATTCCCTAGAGATGTGGTTGTGATTGATGATGAGTTAGTTTTCATTGATAGTGGTTGATGTCAGCGGATGTGATGGGTGCATTTGATGAAGTCTACATAAAACCCCAGAGGTGTGGTTATGATACCCAAAGTTGATTGAGGAATATGGAAATGAAGGACCATGTAAATGTAGGTAACTCACTCATATATGGATAGTACTCGTCATGCCATTTTTGGTGATAGGTGGTACACCACATGGGTCCTCAAGTTTAGGGAGATATGGCCTTGTGAAGTTGGAAGCCCCGAATAGTGGTCAAGAAACACCTAGTTGGTTACAAGTCAATAAATGAAAGGGTAAAGTGGTTGTAACAAGAAATTCAAAAATCCCTAAAGTTAAGGAAAGAGGTTACCTAGCAAAAGTATAAATACGCCTCATGAAGTCATTCACAAGAACATTCACACACACATTCATTGAATATATATCTTGTGAGTAAGGGATATTTTGGTCTAATATTTGGTTTATTGGCGAATCTGATGGCAAGTCTGAGGCAGCAGAGAAAGTGCGAGGAAAGAGAGAAAGTTTCAAAACTGCAGAGTGCTAGGGTTTTTCTGTAACCCTAATTTGGTTGGCCCTCGTGGGTCAAGCATAGGGTGTCCCGCAAGGACCCCGCGGGTTGCACAGTAGTCGTCATGTGAGGCACTACGTGACAGGTAGTCTTTGTCCCGTGAATACAAGACAGAAGTGAGGAAAGGATGTTTGTGCCAGTTGTTGAGGTTTGAGGTCAAGCTACAAGTATGTGTGACAGGTTCAAAGGCACCATGTCAGTTACAGATGTAAAAGGTATGTTATTTTATATGTTATGAGGTTGCATCTTGGTGATATTGTAGAGCATGCTTGAGGCATGTGTTTGCGAGATTTGGTATATTCCTTGAGGCATATCTTGGATGTATGGTACATTTTGGTTGAGGTATATTTGTTGAGGTACATTGTTTGTGCATATCTTGGATATATTAGTACATGGTTTATGGTAGTTGGTTGAGGCATATCATGAGTGGTATGACACATGTTTGAGGTACATGTCTATGGATGATTGGCATGTTGTTTGAGGTATATGGTTCATGATTTAGTGCATTGTTAGAGGCAGATGTTGGTGATCTTGATATATGCTTGGTACACATTTGGCACATATTCTTGGCATATGGTTGTGGCACTTCATTGATGATATCTTATGGTATATGGTTGAGACCTTTTTTTGGTACGTGGTTGATACATGATATGGTACAGGATTGGTAAATAGTATGGTGTTGATGCACATGGTTGATGTGCATGGTTGGCACATGGTATGGTATAAGTATTGATGGTACAGGTGTTGGTGCATGGTTGATGCACTTGTTGTGGTACACAGTTGATGCTTGGTATGGTATAAGCTTATGGTTGAGACACATATCTTGTGATGATATGTTGGTGATCTTGGTACATGCTTGGTAGATACATGTGTTGGTGATCTTGGTACATGCTTGGTAGATACATGTGTTGGTGATGTTGGACATCTAGTTGAGAGGTGTCCTTAGTATATTATCCATGTGAGAGGATCTGGTTGAGTATATGTGTCTCAACCATCAGCCTATACATAGTCACTACATATCTCTTTTTATCCACACCCACCTCTTCAATTACACCTCGAATCTCCTTGGGAAAAAATGCCTCGGCAACTGAATCGCCAACCGTTCAAGAATCATGATTCAGTTTAGCTAACTGAATCATAACTAAACATTTAATCATGCTTGAGGCATGTGTCACATGGATAATGATTTCCTTTTGGGAATGATTCTACGAGGCTTGATAGGGTTTGAAGGATTTTCTATAGAATGAATCATGTAGGTGAAGTTAGAAGTACTCTGTGTATGAATATCTTAAATCAATGATATCTTATTGAGTTGGTGCTCAATTGAGAAGATTGGTGTCTTCATTCAATAAGTTGGTGCCTATGTTTTAGGGACTGGGTGATTCCTTCTAGTTGGAGCTGGTAAATACAAAGGATTGGTGCCTCCTTCCTATTGGTGTTGGTCAATCAAGGAGTTGGAGCTTCCTTTAGGTTGGTGCCTCCTTCTAGTTGGTGTTGGAGAATCTTGGAAGTTAGTGCTTCCTATGTTGGAATACTAAAAGGGGGTGGGGGGGTGAATCAATATGAACACTTTATACCAATTTTAACCACACTATATATTCTTCAACTTTATCAACAATATTTAGCAATTTATCATCAATGTATCATCTATTATTGCATTCAATGTATAATGAGCATATAACCATAAGAAACATCACATCAAATACACAATACATGGAAACCCAAATGGGAGAAAACCACATAATTCTTTCTTATATATATATATATCGAGAATTCATTCATAGAAAACATCAAATTCCAAATTCTCTGGCTTCAACTGGAAGGAGGCTCCATCCCCCTATTTATAGGCTCCAACTTGAAGGAAGATACAACTCTTTGAATTCTCTGGCTCCGACAAGAAGGAGGATACAACCCCTTGATTCTAAAGCTCCAACCTGAAGGAAGCTCCAACTCCCTGTGTTCTTCGACACCAACCAAAAGGACGATACAACCCCCTTTCCTTGCCTTGTCCTTCCGCCCTGAAATAAAAGTGAATACCAAACCGTTACTACCATAATCACTGCCATTGATGTATCAATGAACCTGTCATTAACTTGTCGCTGTCAACCTGTCACTATCCCTGTATCCAACCTGTCACATCAACTTGTCTAACCTGTCACTATAACCGATACTCAACCATATCCTCTCACATGGATCATATACCAAGGCCACCTCTCAACTAGATGTCCAACATCACCAACACATGCCTCTACCAATAATGTACCAAGATCACTGACATATCATCACAATATATGTGTCTCAACCATCAACCTATACCATACCAGGCATGAACCATGTACCACAACCTATACCACAACAAGTGCATCAACCATGCACCAACACCTGAACCATCAACACATGTACCATACCATATGCCAACCATGCACATCAACCATGTACATCCACACCTATACCATACCATGTACCAACCATGCACATCAACCATGTACATCAACACCATACCATGTACTAATCGTGTATCATAACATGTATCAACCATGTACCATAACAAGTGTCTCAACCATATACCATAAGATATCATCAATGAAGTGCCACAACCATATGCCAACAATATGTGCCAAATGGGTACCAAGCATATATCAAGATCAACAACAAGTGCCTCTAACAATGCACTAAATCATGAACCATATACGTCAAACAACATGCCAATCATCCATAGAAATGTACCTCAAACATGTGTCATACCACTCATGATATGCCTCAACCAACTACCATAAACCATGTACTAATATGTCCAATATATGCATCGACAATGTACCTTAAAAAATATACCTCAACCAACATGTACCATACATCCAAGATATGCCTCAAGGCATACACAAAATCTCACAAACACATGCCTCAAGCATGCTCCACAATATCACCAAGATGCAACCTCATAACATATAAAATAACATACCTTTTACATCTATAACTGATCTGGTGTCTCTGAACTTGATACACAGACATGTAGCTTGACCTCAAACCTCAGCAACCTAACACAAGCATCCTTTCCTCATTTTTGTCTTGTCCTCGCGGGACAAAGAGTACCTGTCATGCAAGGCCTCACGTGATGACTACTATGCAACCCATGGGGTCCTCATGGGACACCCTATGCCTGACCCACGGGGACCAACCAAATTAGGGTTACAGAAAAACCCTAGCACTCTGCAGCTTCGAAACTTTCACTCTTTCCTCGCATCGTCTCCACTGCTTCAGACTTACCATCAGATTCACCAATAAACCAAATATTAGACCAAAACATCACTTACTCACAAGATATATATTCAATGAATGTGTGCGTGAATGCTCTTGTAAATGACTTCATGAGGTGTATTTATACTTTTTCTAGGTAACCTCTTTCCTTAACTTTAAGGCTTCTTGAATTTCTTGTTACAACCACTTTACCCTTTCATTCATTGACTTGTAACCAACTAGGGGTTTCTTGACCACTCTTTGGGGCTTCCAACTTCACAAGGCCATATCTCCCTAATTGTGAGGACCCACGTGGCATACCATCTATAATAAAAAACAACATGATGAGTACTATCCATATGTGAGTGATTTAGCTACATTTACACTATCCTTCATGTCCATATTCCTCAATCAACTTCGGGTACCATAACCACACCTTCGAGGTTTCATGTAGACTTCATCAAATGCACCCATCACATATGCTAACATCAACCACTATTAATGACAACTAACTCATCATCAATCACAACCACATATCTAGGGAATCTATGTCGTCTCCAAGGGTTGACATCAATCTCCAAGGCTTGACATCAATGAAAACCAACTGTCCAACAATCTCCCCTTTTGGCATTGATGGAAACACTCATACTCCAATACTCATGCTCCCCTTGTGAACAATGCTCCTCATAAATGTTTCTCTCTCTCCTCCTTTGACATCAATGGAAAAGGGTATCTCTCCTTAGGGATGCTCCCCCTTGTCTCCATGCTTATGTTCTTTCTCATCGTACGTTTCTCTCCTCATGTTTCTCTCCGTGTTCCTCTTCTATTTTGATATAAATAACAAAGGGTATCTCTTTTTTAGGCTGCTACCCCCGTCATCATGCATCTGTTCTTTCTCTCCGTTTCCATGCCTGTGCTCTTTCGTTCCTCATTTGACAAAATACTCATGCTCATGCTTTCTCTGAATGAACCTTCTCTGACTTTATGTGCTTGCCTCCCCCTAACAATATACTTTCTCTAAACAATCATGGGAAAAATGATAACTCCCCCTGTCAGTATGTCTCCCTGTCTACATGCTATCGATCTTCCTTTGTATATCTCTTTCTTTGATGATTTATTTTCCTTTCATTTTTTTGCAAGATGTCGTGTAGATCAATGTAGGTATACCTATAAATGTTTCCTTTTCTCTCTTCCAATGCTTACTTATTTTTCATTGGTGCTTCCTCTTGAAATTCACTGACATATATAAAAAACATTCATTACTCGATTTCCTCAATCACTTATCATGTTCACTTGACCATACTATTCAATGATTTCCTTCTAATGATATAGCTTCTACTGACATTTTCTCTTTCCTTGCTATGTTGTGCCTTTCACTACTTTCTCTTCTGTGATCAACTGATTCCAACTGTCAATCCACTATTATGCATCTTCTCTGACTCATGTCTTTTGTACTTGAAAATAATTTCATACCAATTGTTAATATGATTTCATCCACTATCATATACATGAATCCATATTTATACATATGTCACAAACTGTCCATAACTCTGCTACTCAATTGTCCTCAATGCTGACCCATCTGTCACTGTACTATCATGAAGGCTTCACAACTGCAACTGATCATCACATATTGCTATTTCTCAGAATTAATCAAATATGTCCACTGATCTACAATTCATCCTTGAACCTATAATAAATATATCCCTATTTGGAGTCTTCCATATAATCATGAATCTCTGCCTGAAAAGCAGGGATGATTTTAGGGAATAAATTTCGGTCATGGGCTAATTTTCCAGGGGTTTTCCCCAAAAAAGATTCGCTATTCTAAAAGTGATTCACCCAAATTCTATAGGATAAAATTATTTTACTGAAAAATCGCCAAAATTTTATACAAACTATATAAAATACTTAGAAATTTGAATATTTTTACAAAAATATCGCTAAACATTTATAGTTGGCATATTAAGGGTTAGTAAGATTAGCCAAGGTTTCTACATTTTAAAATAAATTTCCATCCTTAAAATCATCCCTGCTGAAAAGTGTATGAATGCTATTCCTCTGATATCTGCATGAGAATATTGCTTGTCAATTGATCAATCTGTCATTCTGTAATTCTGCTATCTGATTTCTTTGAATCAGTGTCTGCAAACATTTCAAACTGCTCAAAGTATGATTCTTGGATTTGTAGTAGCTACGACATAGACCCCCCTGTTCAATATTCATATTTACTGGGAGTCTCCAAGCCGGATGGCTCATAACAATGGAGGAATCCGCCCTAGTGTAGAATAATATTCCTCTTCATCTGTAGACTCATCATATCTTTGAAGTATGTTTTCTTCCTTTTTTCCCGTGGAATCATCATGATCCCACACAACTCCATATCCTATGATATCTTGGACCTGTTCTTTATTCACCTTCTCTTCTTCTCTTTCTCGTACTACTGCCCATCCTGCGATCTCTGGAACCTATTCTTTATTTATATTCTCTTCTTTTCTTATCCAAACCTTCGTGTATATGACATCAAAGTTTTCTTTCATGGAGGGCTCTATCATGCTTCTACAATTCCGAGCTATAAGACCATAGTTGTGGAATTTTAAACACTCAATCTTATATGGGGCCACATAAACATTTCTTGTCTGATCATTTCTTCCATGTGCTCTGCAATCTATAGCATTATGTCCAAAGTTAGTACAAATAAAACAATGACCATAAAATAATTTTTCATACGTGGGAGTGAATGATCTTCTTTTTGGTGCAGTCCTTCTGAATTCATGCCTTGGTTGATCATGATCATGATTGAAGTTTCTTTGTTGTTTGAATGAAAAGGGTCTTATTTGATATCTGTTTCTTCTGTGATCTTCTTCTTGAGTCTTCTGCACTTTTGGAATGTTCTCCTTTAGGGGCTTGCATTCTTCCTTCTTCATATAACCTTTGATGATTTCTACATAACTCTTACCCTTTTCTTCATTCTTATTTTCTGGAAACCTAGAGTGCTTCTCTTCAACATTCTTCATTGATGATGTGGATTATTCTCTCTATTCATCCTGTAACAACTGAGTTCCAAAAATCATATACTTGTGCATGTAAAAATGTTTTCATCTTGGTATTACACATCTCATACTCCCGACCATTCTGATCATTGAACCGTGGTATTCCATTTTTATACAAACCGTTGTTCTTCATCATCTACCTTCCAGTGGTTAAAGTATTTCCTGAAGGAAACTACTCTAAGCCCAATTGTTGGAATACTGTGAGTGGGGGGGGGTGTGAATTAGCATAAGCACTTTATACCACTTTTAACCACAATATATATTCTTTAACTTTATCAACAATATTTAACAATTTATCATCAATGTATCATCTATGATTGCATTCAATATATAATGAACATATAATCATAAGCAACATCACATCAAATAAACAGTACACCAGAATTTACGTGGAAACCCAAATGGGATAAAACCACATAATGATTTCTTATATATATCAAGAATTCATTCATAGGAAGCACCAACTTCCAAATTCTCTAGCTGCAACTAGAAGGAGGCTCCAACCCTCTATTTACAAGCTCCAACCTGAAGGAAGATACAACTCCCTGAATTCTCTGGTTCCAACCTGAAGGAGGATACAACCCTCTGATTCTCATATTCCAACCTGAAGGAAGCTCCAATTCCCTGTGCTCTTCGACACCAACATGAAGGAGGCTACAACCCCCTTTCGTTTCCCCATCCTTCCACCCTGAAATATAAGACTAGACCAAATTGTCACTACCACAATCATTGCCACTGATATATCAATCAACCTGTCATCAACCCGTCACCAAAAATGTCACTGTAAAACTATCACAATTAACCTATCACTGTCCATGTATCCAAGCTATCACATCAACCTGTCCAACTAGTCACTATCACCGGTACTCAACCAGATCCTCTCACATGGATAATATACCAAGGACACCTCTCAACTAGATGTCCAACATCACCAACACATGTATCTACCAAGAATGTACCAAGATCACCAACACATGTATCTACCAAGCATGTACCAAGATCACCAACATATCATCACAAGATATGTGTCTCAACCATCAACCTATACCATACCAAGCATCAACTGTGTACCACAACAAGTGCATCAACCATGCACCAACACCTGTACCATCAATACTCATACCATACCATGTGCCAACCATGCACATCAACCATGTGCATCAAAACCATACTATTTACCAATCCTGTACCATATCATGTATCAACCACGTACCATAACAAGGGTCTCAACCATATACCATAAGATATCATCAATGAAGTGCCACAACCATATGCCAAGAATATGTGCCAAATGTGTACCAAGCATATATCAAGATCACCAACATATGCCTCTAACAATGCACTAAATCATGAACCATATACCTCAAACAACATGCCAATCATCCATAGACATGTACCTCAAACATGTGTCATACCACTCATGATATGTCTCAACCAACTACCATAAACCATGTACTAATATATCCAAGATATGCACCAACAATGTACCTCAACAAATATACCTCAACCAAAATGTACCATACATCCAAGATATGCCTCAAGGAATATACCAAATCTCACAAACACATGCCTCAAGCATTCTCTACAATATCACTAAGATGCAACCTCATAACATATAAAATAACATACCTTTTACATCTGTAACTGACATGGTGCCTTTGAACCTGATACACATACCTATAGCTTGACCTCAAACCTCAACAACTGGCACAAACATCCTTTCCTCACTTCTGTCTTGTATTCACGGGACAAAGACTACCTGTCACGCAGTGCCTCACATGACGACTACTGTGCAACCCACGGGGTCCTCGCGGGACACCCTATGCTTGACCCACGAGGGCCAACCAAATTAGGGTTACAGAAAAACCCTAGCACTCTGCAGTTTTGAAACTTTCTCTCTTTCCTCGCACTTTCTCCGCTGCCTCAGACTTGCCGCCAGATTCACCAATAAACCAAATATTAGACCAAAATATCCCTTACTCACAAGATATATATTCAATGAATGTGTGTGTGAATGTTCTTGTGAATGACTTCATGAGGCGTATTTATAATTTTGCTAGGTAACCTCTTTCCTTAACTTCAGGGATTTTTGAATTTCTTGTTACAACTACTTTACCCTTTCATTTATTGACTTGTAACCAACTAGATGTTTCTTGACCACTATTCGGGGCTTCCAACTTCACAAGGCCATATCTCCCTAATCGTGAGGACCCATGTGGTGTACCACCTATCACCAAAAATGGCATGATGAGTACTATCCATATATGAGTGAGTTACCTACATTTACATGGTCCTTCATTTCCATATTCCTCAATCAACTTTGGGTATCATAACCACACCTCTGGGAATTTTATGTAGACTTCATCAAATGCACCCATCACATATGCTGACATCAACCACTATCAATGAAAACTAACTCATCATAAATCACAACCACATCTCTAGGGAATCTCTGTCCTCTCCAAGGGTTGACATCAATCTCCAAGGGTTGACATCAATGGAAACCAACTATCCAACATCCTATGAATGTAATCTTAACATGATATAAGAAAAAACATTCTATGGTTTTTTCCCGTTTGAGTTTCCATGTAAACTTCATTGTGTTTTGTGTATGGTTTTTTTTGTGATGATAAATGTAATTGTTAATGGTTAATGTTTACATGATGTGCTTAAGGCTAAAAATGGTAAAAAGTGCTCAATACTGATTCACCCCCCCCAGTATTGGTGAATATTCCAACATCATCCTTCATTCTTTTCATCAGATATTTGATGAAGTTGTTGGCAGTAGGGACATCTTGCAAAGTAGAGGAAGGGATGAAGAGGATGAATTTTGTTGGTGTCCATGAGGTGAATGGTTTACTTATCAAGTTTGTTGTGCTTTAAGTATGATTTTCTCAGCACTAATCATTTTTTATATGCATATTTCCATCTTGTGCCATCACCACCATTTCTTTATTCTATGTCCGACTAAGATTTCTTCTTTTTATTTCATTCTTGACTAATTAATTTATGATGTAAAATTCCATATTGAATAGTTAAAGATAATAACTCTAGTCCAAATCTACATAGGGACTTGAAATCTTCAAATAATCTAAAAAAATGCATGGAGATTTCATTTAAAAATAAAGATCAAACTTTTTTTGGCTCTTATTATTATTATTATTATTTTTTTCATTTAATATTCAAACTAAAAAAAATTACAAAACCTTTTTTTAAACATTTTTTTTTAATGTTTATATCTATATAATCTTTTATTAGTTTAATATTTTTCATTTTATTAGTTTAACTTTTTAACCATATAATGATTACATATTTTAAAAAGAAACAAAAATTTCATTTCATACATTTGTTATTCTTTAGATTTGTTTTTACAAATATCAACTATTTGGTTTTTAGGTTGTTCTTTTAAATTTTACATTTGTATTTTTAATTTTTACTAATTTTTATCTCAATTATATTTCATACAAAAGCATCCTTTGCTTTCTTTTGTTTATTTAAATGGTTTAATTTTTGTTTAATTTTGTTTTTTATTTATTTCAACATTAAAAAAAAAAAATTCAATGCACATTATTATTATTCTTGTAAATACTGATTAACTTTTAGTTTAATTTCTTTAACATTAATGTTTTCAGTTTTCAATTTTGTTTACAATAAAAAAAATATAAAATTATAAAGTGAGTAAACACATAAAATTTGATCGTGCAAAAAGATTTAAATCTTTTAGGCTTTTTTTTTATAACTATTAAACTAATTTAGTTTAGTTAGTTTAACTTTCCTTCAAGTTTTGCACTTACATTTTTCATACTAACTTTGTTTAATTTACATTTCATTTACAAAAGAAAATTATAAAAATGTTATAAGTTGAAAAATAAGATAAAAATCAGATATTGCAAAATCATAAAAAGATATATTCATGTTTAGACTCTTGGGTTTAAGGATCTAGTGTGTTTTATTTCTGGGGCTTAAAACCTAGGGTAACATTCCTGCCTCTTCCCGCCTAGCCTCACGAGAGGTTGAGATGTTGGTTTCAAAACAATCTTGTTTCGACATCAACACACTACATCCCCAACCATACACCATCAATTGGTTGAGCCAGGGACAAGACTTTTGCATCAACCAACAATATTTACTATATTATGGCATGCTACATCAAGCCCTTCAAAGATGAGGTACTTTGTGATGTTGTTCCACTTGAATTTTGTGATGTTGTTTTAGGAAAAACCTATATGTGGAAACATCATACTATTTATGAGTCTAGTCCTCATCGTGTCATTCCTAATTTAGGAGACCGAATATACAAAATACCAGAGGTAGTCCAAACTACTGCAGTTTCCTTAATCTTCATCAAGTAGTGCTAAAAGGTAATATTTCAAATCAATTTTTTTTTTCTGCTTCATGGTTTGATTAGAAGGTGAAAGGTCATTGCAACTTCCACCACCTGGAAGTTCCATAGCCTGGAAGAGGTTGTTCAGGGAACACACAATGCCTAGGTAGACCGAGACAACCACATGTTAGTGTTGGGGGCATGTTGGATGCAGGCCTATTTTGAGGAAATACTCAATTTTTGCAAGGAAAGGCCTAATGTTGGAGAAGAACAACTGGTAGGAAAAGCAACACATGTGATGAAAAGCCACATGCAAAGGAGGAAAGCATGTAAGGTGTGTAGGAAGAAAACCTAACCATGTTAGGGTTAGGGTTTTGGTAAGAGATTGTAACAACTAAGAAGATTGTAAATTAGTATAAATAAGAACCTAGGAGGTCTAGGTCAGGGTGGGTTGAGAGTTTTGGTTCAAGGGGTGTTCCAAGGTAGTTCGGAAATTGTAAAAAGATGTTGTGATACCTTTTTGTAAGCTGTTGAGTTGTAGAAGAGTAAGGAACATAGTTACCAACTTAATGAGAACCGTGACCTCAAAACGAGAACTCTAGCCCCTAAAACCCATATTTTTGCATAAAAAACATGAAAATCAACCCCCAGATCAAAAAGTGGTGCTACCGATAGCACCATTTTTTGTAACCGGGTCAAAACTACAACTTTTTTCAAGCATGGGCTTAAAGGATCAAATGGATTCTCAAACAAACTTTAAAATCAACCCCCAAATAAAAAAGTAGTGCTACCGGTAACACCATTTTTTGTAACCGGGTTAAAATTACAACATTTTTCAAGCATGGGCTTAAAGTATAAAATGATTGCTCAAAAAACTCTAAAATCAACCCCCAAATCAATACGTGGTGTTATCGATAGCACCAATTTTTCTGACCGGGTCAAAATTACAACTTTTTTCAAGCATGGCCTTAAAACATAAAATAGTTGCTTAGAAAAACCTTAAAATCAACACCAAAATAAACACATGATGCTACCTAAAGCAAAATGTTTTTTCTAAACGCTAAATCCCTACACGAATAAAAAACCCAAAATTAGATCCTAAATGGTCACTTGAAAATTTATTTACTAACTTTTTTTTTCTTCTTAAATTTACATTAAAAGATAAATAAAGAGAAAAGATAAAATCTTCACAAATACATATTTTTTAATGAAGACAAAAATACATTTAAAAAAATATATTCAAAATCCAAATTAAAAAAAAAAACAACAAAACTTAATAAAATGGTGAAAACCAAAGAAAAACTAAAAAGAAATGAAAAAAATTTAAAATTTAGCCGGAAAACAATAATTTGAAACAAAAATACGTTTTTTTTTTTTAAATGANACGCCTTCAAACTTGAAAAAAAAGAAAAAAAAAATTGAGAAAAATAACTGAAAAAAACAAAACAAAAAACAAAATTCAATAAAATATTTTAAGAAAAACATCTAAAATAAAACATATTTGAAGAAATTAAATTAAAAAACCTTAATTTTTTTTTTCATAAATAAAATCATATTTATATAAAACATTTATGTTTTTTTATATAAAACATATATAATTATATGTTTTATATATTAAAACATGTTATATATATGATGATAATGATGATGATTAACGTCCACTAAGACCTAATTAGTTTATCAGACCTTAAGAGGATAAGTGATTACTTGTGATTCTTTAGAATTTTGTTTCTGTGCTAAAAAAACATTAAGAGAAGCTTTCCAAGATCAACATACTTTTGTTGAGTTAAGAG
>JZKD02S0557899.1:268618-279581 GCA_000966675.3 Picea glauca | reverse complement strand
CATGATGGGTGGTCGACTGAGGCAGTCTGCAACATTATTGGTGCTTCCTTTTTTGTACTTAATGTTCAAATGAAACTATTGCAGGTATGTGGACCACTTCTGATGGCGATCGTTCGACAGCTTCCCTTGTGTCTGTATGAACTGCAGGGGTCGGTGGTCTGTGTGGAAGACCGTTTCCTTTCCCAAAATGTAATGCTTCCATTGTCGACAAGCCTGCACAATGGATGCCCATGTTGAGTAAGGACTGCCCCAATAGCATAGTCAGAGGAATCTGTCTCGATCTCAAATGGTTGTTGCAAGTCTGGTAATGTGAGCACAGGTGTAGAGCAGAAGCGATGCTTCAACTCCCCGAACTCCTTCTATTGAGATTCAGACCAAAAGAATTTTTCTTTAGCTCCTCCCTTGGTGACTTGACTCAAGGGACAAGTGATATAAGAGAATCCCAACACAAACCTGCGGTAGAAATTGGCAAGACCTAAAAAGATGTGGAGCTCTGTTAGGGTGGCTGGGGCTGGCCAATACTGAATGACTTGGATATTTTTTGTATCCACATGCACCCCCCGCTCATCAATAATGTATCCCAGATACTAAACCTAGGTTATGCCAAAAGTGCATTTCTTCAAATTGGCACACAACTTGTGTTGCCACAGTGTCTGGAGGACCTGTCGGATATGGTGGAGGTGCTCTTCCCATGTCTGACTGAAGATTAGAATTTCATCCAAGTACACCACTACAAATGAGTTGGTGAATGGCCGTAGGATGTTATCCATTAGCCTCATGAAGGTTGCACGGGCATTCGTCAACCTGAAAGGCACGACCAACCATTCGAAAAGTCCCTCCTTGGATTTAAATGCAGTCTTCTACACATCAGAGGGTTTGATTGGTACTTGGTGATACCCAGACTTCAAGTCGATCTTGCTGAAATATTTTCCCCCCTTGAGTTGGTCCAGAAGGTCATCAATCTGTGGGATCGGGTACCTATTCCAAACAGTGATCTTGTTCATTGCCCGATAGTCAATGAAGAGTCTCCAAGTCCCATCCTTCTTCTGCACCAATATGATCGGGCTCCCATAGGGTGATGAACTCGGCTGAATGTGACCTTTCTACAACAACTATTGAATCTACCTCTTGATTTCTTCATTCTCTAGGACAGAGCACCAATAGATGGGTCCATTGGGCAGCGGTGCACCCGGGGTCAGATCGATGGGGTGCTTGACTTGGCAGTGTAGAGGCACCCCTGCGAGGGAGGTGAAGTTGTCCTCGTAATCCTCCACGACCTTATCCATATGTTGTTTTCGTGAAGCGGGGCCTTGTCTAGAGGTCATGGCCACAGTCTTCTACTTTCCCTGAGGGCGCATCATCAGGAAAACAAATTTCTTGGTTTTGGAAATGAGCTTACTGAATTGTTTTGCAGTAACCAAAGAGATGGTGGTAGGCGGTGCTATCTTCGGTATCCTGTATAGCTTATTGCCCAAAGTGATAATAATAGCACGAGGCCTAGAATCATACACAACATGTCGCTTCCACAAGTACGATTGGCCTAATAATACATTAGCAACATCAAGAGGAGCAATGTCACATAATACCTCATTCGTGAAGGGATTGATGTTGTAGGGAAGGTGACATTGTTGACTGATGCGGAGGTCCCATCCTTGGTGAAACCACCCGATGGTGTATGGTTGTGGGTGTGTTGTGTTCAGAAAGCCCAACTGCTTCACGACCTCTACCGAGATGAGGTTCTTCTAGCTCTCGCTGTCGACAATGAATTGCAATAGGGAACCCTTTACCCACATCTTGGAATGGAAGAGACTCTCTGCCTCCTCTGGATCTTATGGTTCCTCCTTTTGGATCTTCGTGGTGGCAATGGTTGCGTTGGGCTCCGCATCGATAATATGCTTCCCCCTGTCATTCCCCTTGTCAAGTTTTGATTCAGAGTCAGAGCATGCATCCGATTCAGAAGCCTTCAACTCGACTACCAGTGACTGCTTGGCCCAACACTCACTTGTGTTGTGAGTGGAGCTCTTATGGAACTCACACCACTTCCCCGGGTCCTTTTTTGGCTTCGTGGTGTTGTTCTTTGCTTGTGGCTTTGGCAGGTTGTCCTAAGCTACCCCGCCTTGGCTTGGTCCTTTGTTTTGTGGTTTGGGAGTACCTTTCACGTGCTTCTGATTTGCAGACCCAAAGTCTCGCTTCTTCTGTTTGAACTTCTGCTCAATCTTGGNCCCTCCTTGGATTTAAATGCAGTCTTCTACACATCAGAGGGTTTGATTGGTACTTGGTGATACCCAGACTTCAAGTCGATCTTGCTGAAATATTTTCCCCCCTTGAGTTGGTCCAGAAGGTCATCAATCTGTGGGATCGGGTACCTATTCCAAACAGTGATCTTGTTCATTGCCCGATAGTCAATGAAGAGTCTCCAAGTCCCATCCTTCTTCTGCACCAATATGATCGGGCTCCCATAGGGTGATGAACTCGGCTGAATGTGACCTTTCTACAACAACTATTGAATCTACCTCTTGATTTCTTCATTCTCTAGGACAGAGCACCAATAGATGGGTCCATTGGGCAGCGGTGCACCCGGGGTCAGATCGATGGGGTGCTTGACTTGGCAGTGTAGAGGCACCCCTGCGAGGGAGGTGAAGTTGTCCTCGTAATCCTCCACGACCTTATCCATATGTTGTTTTCGTGAAGCGGGGCCTTGTCTAGAGGTCATGGCCACAGTCTTCTACTTTCCCTGAGGGCGCATCATCAGGAAAACAAATTTCTTGGTTTTGGAAATGAGCTTACTGAATTGTTTTGCAGTAACCAAAGAGATGGTGGTAGGCGGTGCTATCTTCGGTATCCTGTATATCTTATTGCCAAAAGTGATAATAATAGCACGAGGCCTAGACTCATACACAACATGTCGCTTCCAAAAGTACGATTGGCCTAATAATACATTAGCAACATCAAGAGGAGCAATGTCACATAATACCTCATTCGTGAAGGGATTGATGCTATAGGGAAGGTGACATTGTTGACTGATGCGGAGGTCCCGTCCTTGGTGCAACCACCCGATGGTGTATGGTTGTGGGTGTGTTGTGGTCAGCAAGCCCAATTGCTTCACAACCTCTACCGAGATGAGGTTCTTCTGGCTCCCGCTGTCGACAATGAACTGCAATAGGGAACCCTTTACCCACATCTTGGAATGGAAGAGACTCTCTGCCTCCTCTGGATCTTATGGTTCCTCCTTTTGGATCTTCGTGGTGGCAATGGTGGCGTTGGGCTCCGCATCGATAATATGCTTCCCCCTGTCATTCCCCTTGTCAAGTTCTGATTCAGAGTCAAAGCATGCATCCGATTCAGAAGCCTTCAACTCGACTACCAGTGACTGCTTGGCCCAACACTCACTTGTGTTGTGAGTGGAGCTCTTATGGAACTCACACCACTTCCTCGGGTCCTTTTTTGGCTTCGTGGTGTTGTTCTTTGCTTGTGGCTTTGGCAGGTTGTCCTGGGCTTCCCTGCCTTGGCTTGGTCCTTTGTTTTGCGGTTTTGGAGTACCTTTCCCATGCTTCTGATTTGCAGACCCAAAGTCTCGCTTCTTCTGTTTGAACTTCTGCTTAATCTTGGCAGCATATCGGTATTCCACACCAAGTGAGGAGATGTCGAGGAATTCCATTTCCTCCTGAATGTATCTGTGTAGACAACTACAGTACTTTAATACCAAATATTTCTTTGAATCTTTGATACCCAACTTTGTGTGTAGGGTATGAAACAGATTCGTCATCTCATGCACATCTTGGTCCCTTTGCTACCGCAATGTAGTCCATTGTATGTATTTGTCCTCATAGATCCCCACAGGATAATATTGTTCCTTGATGGCATCTCTGAAAGAATTCCAAGTGGGTGCAGCCGAGAACAAAGAGGGTTCTCCCTCACCCTCCTGCTCCGAGTAGGTTTCCCACCAGTCCTTGACATGGGGGGCGGCTTTGAGGAGTGCGAAAATAATCTTTTCTTGGTCGGAAAAGTCATGAACCGAGAAATATCCTTCTAACAGATTCAACCATCTATCTACAACATCTGCATCTATTTGGCCGTCAAATATGGGAATGTCAAGGTTTACTTGTACCTTAAAAGGAGTGGCACCTCCAGAGTGGCTTCTGGATGTCGATGCACCGCCAGTCGAAATCCGTTGAAGAATCTGGGCAAAGTTGTCCATCATCGCGTTTCTTTGTTTCTCGAGGGCCTCCTCGAGCAACATTTTGATAGGATCTCCTACTCCCTCATATTTCTTTCCTTCCCCCATGGGCGGTCGTCGGGGTTTGCGAGGCTGATCTTGCAAATGTTCAACCAGATCGAGCCCCAACTCCTTATACCCCGATCTTGTTGGGGATATGCAAAGAAGGATCGAGAATGAGCAGACCACTCTGATACCATTGATCCGGATTTATGTAGGAACACAATGAAATACATAAATACACATAAACATAGATATGCAGTGGAAATAAGACTTCATTTCATTAATAACAGATGATTGAAATATGCTTATAGACAAAATGGAAATAAACTAGCTAGGGCGCTGGTAGCTTATCTCTGAGAAGAGATGTGGCCGCTACTCACATCCGTGAGAAGATGATTACAATGAGGCTCTGAAGGCCCTTTACAATAAACAAGAATTCCAAAATTCCTAGACATCCAAAAACCTAACCCTGGGAGATGAAGCGCCAAAAGTCACGTGGGCCCTGTTTGGGTAAGTTGGTGCATCAACTTCCCAGGGTCGTAACTTTTGCATACGATCTCTGTTTTAGGCATATGATAGCTCATTGGAAAGATCAATCTGAGGCATACAACTATCAAGACAAAATAAAATCATTATATGCTATTTTTCAATAGCAACATACCCAAAAAAACATCGTTTAGGGCCTCAAAATGGTCTCGAAAGTTTAGGACACGAAAAAAACTGCTAAAAATAGTAAATTACCAAAATTGCCAGAAACATGTTTTGTGCTAGTTGGAGAAGGTGGGTGGCCACCGATATCCACCTGGATCAATTGCAAGGTACACAAAATCCTATAGGACACTTCAAGAACACAATTGGATACTCTTTTCCTGAGCGACATAGCTTTGATATGGTGGGAGAGTTGGACACATGCTAATCTTATTCAACATGGTAAAATCATTTCTTGATGGATTGAGTTTTTTGTTCTATTCATAAATCATTTTTCTCCATTAGTTTACATTCAAACATCAATGATTTCTTGGAAACATATAAGATAAGGAAAACGGAAGAATGTTCAAGCTTGTGCACAGGAATTTAAGAAGAAGGTGTTGTCTTTGGGAATTCCATTACATAGTACTAAGACTCTTCTAAAGTATTCTAGAGGTATGCACTCATATCTTCACCATACTATATTGATGTTCAATCCTACTAATAAATTGATGAAGTTTCACTACAAGCTACACATCTTTAAGTGAACAAAGGAAAACAAGTTGAGGATGTTTTAGAGGAATTCAAGGAGTAATTGAAGGGAAAATGGGAGAGTAAGAAGAAAACTACAGTGAAAAAGGATGAAGACAAAAAAAGTACATGCTCTCACTATGAGAAGAAAGGAAATGATGAGAAGCATTGTTTGAAGCTACATCCAAAATTAAATCTAGAGTAGGATTGACCTAAGAAGGGTAAACCGAAGACCATGACCATGATGCAGGATCTTGGATCAGATTCCGAAGATGAAACTAAGGTTACAACCATGGGAATCAAAGGTAAATCTATTGTTGCAAGTTTCAATTCGCGTACTTCTTCTACAAAGTCTAAAGTAATCCTTGATGGAAGGAAAATAAAACAACAATTTCAATTTTGAGTTATTTCAAAGAACACTAAGATTGATACACTTTTTGATAGTGGATCACAAGTGAATCTTATTTCATAGAAACTTGTCCATAAGTTGGGATTGGAAACTAGTCCTCATCCAAGATCATATCCTTTGGGTTGGATTTGTAATAGTGCTCATGTACAGGGAACTAAGCAGCTCAAGTTACAGTTCATGATGACATCCAATTTCATTTATGAGGTAAAGTTATACGTTGTTCCACTCAACATTTGCGATATGGTTTTGGAAAGTACATACTTGTATGAGAGGAAGGCCATTTTCTACATGGGACAGAATAAGTATCATATTTCCAAGGATGGGATTGAATTAATTGTGATATCTCCTCAGATGAAGACTAATTTGATAGTTGACACTACAAGAAACATGCTAGCTAAAGCTAGTATCCAATATCTAGGTTTACAACCACCAGTTTAAACAAAGAAAGTTCCTTTGGTTGATGTTGTTCCTATTAAGAAGGGAAGATATGTTGATGGTTCATTATATTTCACATTTGAATATTAAATTTTCTTTTACAGTTTATTACTAATCAGTAGAATATGCTTTACTACTTCAACAATGAATGGAAGAGTTTGTAAATTTAAGGGAATGGTTAACTTGGTCAACAATGTTTTTTCAGTATTCATTATGGTTTTGATGAGTCAAGTGCTCATTATCTAAGAACGATGGATGGATGATACTAGAAAAGTGAGGTGAAAGCATTCTCACTTTATTTCTGAATAATCCATACATTTGGAGGTCCAAAGTCCTCCAGTGGGGAGGTGTGATTCAGGAGGATCTAAGGAATTCTTATAGAGGTCCAAGAGGATATGGAATTCTTACAAAGGTCCAAGGGGATCCAAAAAATCTCAAAATTCAATCATCTCAAAATTTCATAAAAGGACAGTATTGCATAGAGCTGATCACCATCTTTCTAATGGTGAAAACGATAAGTCACACAGAGTTTGTATGAAAAAGTTATAAGCGATCAAAGTTCCAGTCAACTGAGGTCAAAAGTCAAAATTCAAAGTACAAGGGTAAAGATTGAGGTGACACATGGTCCCTAATTGGTGGGTGACTGTGAAAGGTACAACACAAGTGGTTAAATTTCCGGTTGAAAATTATCATATAGGTGGCCCAATAAAGTGTTCACAAGTGGCATTGGATATCCAATGAGAGGTTTCCACATGGAAGCCCTTCATTGGCCAATACTGATTTACGTTGTATTTTTTTGGAGTCAATAGGGCTCCCAAGGTCTTAGCATACATGCCACAACTAGCACACCACACATTCGAACTTAATATCTATATGGAAAAATAGATATACATATTAATGTTAGGCTTCATATGGTTGGACAAAAGGTCAAGGGCTTAGGCCATCAAACCTTGGCCCTTGGTATTGAACTATATCATATAAACACCACCTGTTCATGGAGGGGAGTCAATACATATTTCGTGCGGAGGTTATAACTATGTGTATATATATATAACATATAGTTATATATGTTATAAAAAATAACAAAAGCCACTATGTATATGGTGATCTATGGGAATGGAACCCCCGACTCGTCAACTTTAGCAAAGGCCTAAAACACCTCTACTAACCAACTACCCACAAATATTAGTTGGTTACAACTACATTCTAATTATAATTAAACTGATCCACTAATTTCAGGATTTGGTTACCGAAACAACCAAATCGCACTAAATGTATGCCATAAATTTCAGAAAGAAGGTTAGGGGCACACCTTATTTAATGATGCACAAAACAACACATTGTACACACAATTTCATGAATAGTTTTTCCTCGTAATGCATATCGAGGGAACAAGTCACTCGAGGTAACACCATAAAGCATGTCAATGGGTACCTTGACATAATTTCAAGGGTTTTATATCAATTTTACACAATTTTTTGCGAGGAATTTAACGATGCACTCTGTTTCTACATTTGAACATCAGATTTTTGGATTGTCTTCAAAGTTGTGTTTTTGTAAGCCTATATTGTAATGTAATTTGGAACTTTTAGATGATAAAGAATAATCATACTATTTAAAGGGACTTTGGAGATGTAGTGATGTATGCCAATTATACATGTATTTTGAGTTCTTTTATTGTATGTTGTCATCTCATAGACATTTAAACTTATTCATCAGTTTATAGGCTTATGGACAAGTAATACATTCACATGATATTTTGCAAATAGTCAAGCGATCTTCAATTTCCTGAATCTGATCGGATGTTTGTGTGTATTTAAGAATTAATTGGCATCTAAGTATTTTCGGGTTGAATTGGTATCATAGTTTTATTGATATTTCGAACCAATTTGGTATCAAAACCCGTTTGGTATTTTCGGATCAACAGAGAACACGAAAAAAATAATGCACAATCGAAAATAGTAGAAAACCAAAAACCAAAAACCAAAAACATAAACCGAAATAAAAAAATGAAATATTATCTCCAGAAAAATTTAAAACACTCTATTTGAGATTTATACCTCTGGATCTCACTGAGTTGGTCGTATCTTGAGAAAACAAAAACATTTTCTAGTGAAACAATAAATGTTCCTCATTGTAACAAGAACTCTAGATGCAATGGAATAGTCCTATCATCCCATAAATGTACATAAATGGAAGAAACTAGAGATGAGGAAATACGGCTTCATGATCTCGATCTACAACAAGAACGAGTCTTCACATATGCTCTAATACCATGTTTGACAACAAAGGTATTGAAAGAGAGGCCGAACACCTTCAGTACCCACTTACACAACTAGATCAAAGATCAAGACATCAATTTTTTGACATGGTAAAACCCCTATAAGGAAGCATCCACAACCCCAACCAATGTGGCCACTTGGAGAAATTTATTAATGCAAAAGAAAAACTTTACAAAGAGATTTACAAGAGATTTTCTCACCATCGATCATTAGAAAAATAACCCTCCATGCTCTTTAAATAAAGATCATCGACCAATCGAATGCTAATCCACAAATCAATGTATCTGTTAAGACCGAGGAGAATATGGACCATCATATCACTCTATGTTGAGAAAATATCATGACATATATGAGTTGGGAGTTGATATATGAGCATATAACAACATTCCTAAATCCAAATCCTTTTTCCATCTCAAGAAGTGAGGAATACATTTATTTATTATTTTTAGATAATATATAAACCTATAACATATTTATTAAATCCAAATCATTTTTCCATCCAAAGAAGTGAGGAATACATTTAGAAATACTTTTTAAAATTTCAATTTAGGATTTTTTTTTTTTTTTTTCAAAATGACAAGTTTAAATAGAGAATTCAACAATGTATGATTTTTTTATGTATTCATCTTTCCTTGTTGATGTCATCACTCATTCTCAGTTTTTTTCTCCTATCTTATTTGGCTTGTTCTTACTAAGTTGTTCCTTTTTAGTGAGTGTTTTATTTAAACACTCAACTTCTCCATTTGCTTGTTAGTGGTATGGGGATATTTTTCTATGATTTATCATAAACTTATGTTATAAGTTCTATGGGTGGAAACTTACATTAAAACTTCTATGGAGTTGATCACTAATTATTTTTATTATTTTTATTGTTAGGGGTAACCAAATCTAGGGATGTTGTTTTGTATAGGAACTTTTCCACCACGTATTTAGTGCAATAGTCAATTGGCTATGCTTTATCTAGACAATTGTCAATTGGATCTACTTTATCCTATTTCGTTAAATATTCTACTTGATGATGTATTCAACACGAATTATTTTTCCTTTTTGTATAAAATGGTCTTATGAAGTCCATTACCAAAGTATCAAATGGAAGACTTGGATTGATGGACTACAAAGACATTTCATCTATGTGTTTCTCCATTTCCAATTCCATGTCTCTTTTGTTTGTTATAAGCATCATTGTGAGAAAGGAGGAACACAAACTTTGGGAATTAGATATATTGGGCTAGTTGAGGTCAAGAGAGTGTCATTTCAAGTGATTTTATGATGGATGATGAATAATATGGAGAGGGCATAGCGTTTGTCAAAATTTTGAATTACCACTGATAGAATAAGTCCAAGAACATAGTGATAGCATAAGAGTGGTACTTGTGAAAACATATTGTAAACCCATACCCTTCTATATGTAGTTGAAAATCTGAATGAGAGTGAGTAGACATTTTATGCATATTCTGAGTAGACATTTTATGCATATTCTGTGGTTCTTTGAGATTGTCTTGAGTATAATTTTGTGGTTTTCTTGCATCACATATTTGTGGATTGAATCTTGCATGATAAATTTAATTAGGGTTCACAAACTACTATTGTTGTATCACAATATAATAATCCATTCTCCATTATTGAAGGCACACATTGACCATAAGAGGCCTCCAATTTTTTTTATAACCAATGCGATTGATACTAGGTGATCCAGATTGTATAGTTAAAGGAGGAGTAATCGTGGAAGGGAATGGTGCTTGATACTTAGAAAATTTCGAACTAATTAGCTATGCCATTCCTTAAAATAATAAGGATTTCCCGAGGTTGATCGAAGCCTAACTAGAGATGGGAGGAGACATACATTGATAATGTCAAGAAAAAACTAAAATTATTTAATAATGAATGGAATGGGGTAGGAATGGGTGATTGTGCTCATGATGGAATGGGATGTGAACCAACAGATGACGAATGGCGCTTTAAGGTCGTTAGAAGGAGCACCATATATCATAAGAAAGGGGTCTTCATTAGGAGTGCATAGTTAGAGAGACTCACAAACTCGTACATAGAAACCCTTCTACCTTATGTGTTACTAGATGACACATCAATAATATTAGTTGGAATGACATGTATGTGTTCCAACAAATCATTAAATATCATGCTTCTGTCATCTCTTCAAAATCACATGGATAACTTATAATATACCAATTTGATAAAATAATGACTCTACCCTATGAATGTGAGAATTAAATATTGACGAGCTTCATCTATGAGTGTGAGAATTAAATATTAATGAGCTACCACAGTCCCTTAATTTAACACATATAAAATGATAGGCTCAAGGGATCCAAAGGGAATATTAATTTACTTGAACAAAATAAAGATATTCCACTATAATAACATAACATGCAATTTCACATA
>JZKD02S0557899.1:256751-267721 GCA_000966675.3 Picea glauca | reverse complement strand
TATCGACAGGTGTTTAGTATTAGACTTGCAGAACACTTAGCACTTAGTTTGGACTTTTTTTTGATTTCCTAGATGCAGTAGTAACACTTAATTCACATGACTGGATGCTGACTGGTCTGGTTTCCCCTCTGTTGGGGCAGTCCAGAATTTTCAGCCAGCTGTACAATGTTTTTTGGAGACATGCCACGCTTTAGCAGGCACCTTTTATATATAATATTATCCTTACTTACAAAAAAAAAAATATCCATAACTGGCTCAAACAGTGCATATCCAGCAATAATGGATAAGGGAGGAAAACTCCCGTCCAATAAGAACTGTGAAATTGTGTTCCTTAAGATAATTCTATTCATATGAGATTCATAAATATAATTTGATTGTTCTATATCCATGATTGTAACAAATAGTATATCATAACTCTTAGTGGATAAGAGAACAACTCCTGACAATTTTTGTTTTGTTAAAAAAAATGTGAAATTGCTTAAAGATAGCAGTGGACGAAAGGTCATGCATGACATCCCTTACATTAGTTCACAATTTTTGTTTTGTTAAAAAAAATGTGAAATTGCTTACAGATAGCAGTGGACGAAAGCTCATGCATGGCATCCCTTACATTAGTTCAATGTAAGAGATGCTATAAATTATATGTTCTGAGGAGATTGATACTCTCCATGGTTCTTTTAATGGGAATTCAATAAACCGATGGTTCTTTTTGAAAAACATTTCTAATGTAGATAACATATATAAAAGTATTAATATTATTACATAATTATTAAAGAATATAATTTATCTTAATTCTTAATCTATTATGCATTTGAGAAGAGAAGAGAATAAGTGTAGTAAATTCATTGAGAATGAATGAAAACATGAATAAAATAAGTTTGAGAATGTAAACTTGTAGTGTTCTAATTGAGCATAGAATACTTGTAATGTTGTAGTATACAGGAATGGTAAATCATAAATGGTTTATGGTTTTACTATGCTTGTTTACTAAGTTATAGGGTTGGAGGAAATCATAGAGAGTGAGTTTTATGTTAGTGTTATGGTGCCAAAATTTCAATCTTCTTATTTATGGTTTGTTGTTTATTTAATTTGTGCAACTATTAGATTTTTTAGTAGATGCAAGTGATCGGGATTTTGTGCTATTAAAACATTGATTTTGATTATGAGACGTTATGGGTTGATGACATGTTGTTTTACTACATTAACATAGACAAGTGCTATTGACTCGGTTTTACTGAGTGTGCAGGATCTTGGATCTCAAGGATGCAGAGGCATTGATGGAACCCCTTGGACTCCGGATCGAGTCGGGGAGTGTACCATTAGGGTTTGATTGTTTTATAGGTGATATTAGTGCATCTGATTAGATGATATGATTATGGATATATTGCTGACATGATTCATTGATGATGCAGGCTGACAATATCTTATCGACCAGACTCACATGTGGAGTAGAGGGGTCACACATGACCACCAAAGATGTTGAGGGAGAGGTGTGGACAACAGCCTTGCCACAACCTACTAGCATTCCCGTTGTGCTTCGCTTATAGTCGTAATGAAGGGGGCGTCACATATTGCATCAGAGCAGGTTCAACCCACGACTTGGGATCACTACGAATTTTGTTGATATGATTTGATTATAATGTTGCTAATTGAGTTGACTTGTATTTGTGTAGGTAATCATGGTTAGAGGATGCCACGGAGGCAGACGAAGGGGTCTTAGGGGAGGAGGTGCGATGATTCCCGTAGCATCCACGCTTGAGGGGTCTAACCCCCAGGGAGATGAACAGGTTGTCGGGCAAGGGCAGATAATAGTTGGTGATGTGGTTAGAATGATGAGATATTTTCAGCACATGTCTGAGGCACTGATCAACTGTTTAGATAGAGATGAGGCCAGATCCCTGACACCCCCTGAGGGTCTACCGCACGCTTCAGTCAGTACTGGTAGCATTCATCGTGAACTCGAGAAGGTCAAATTTCTCGAGTTCTTTGGTGCCTCGGAGATGCAGCCGCCGAGGCATGGTTGGAGAATATGGCGATGTGTTTTTCACTTCGTGACTATACCTCCAACATGAAGGTCCACATGGCAGTGTTTCAGCTAAAAGAGAGCGCTCTTATATGGTGGAAGACACTCCCACCACAACTGAACATGGTCGTCGAAGACGTGTCATGGGACCTGTTCGAGGAACGGTTTCGAGAGAGGTACCTATCAAAGGAATTCATTGAGCGTCAGCTTAATGAGTTCAACACCTTACGATAGGGCGTCCGTATGGTGCTCGAGTACGAGGCCTATTTTATAGAGTTTCTCCAGTATGCTCTGCATCTTAACAATGAGAAACTCAAGGTCAATAGGTTCATGCTCGGCCTTAATGGTAGCATACATGCAAAGGTTAGGATTTTGATGCCTCAAACCTTGCATGATACCATCTAGAAGGCCCTCATAGCAGAGGAGGAGCTTATCAGCAGGGGTCAGAGCAAGACTCCAACAAGACTAGCAGGGCAGGTGTCTTCTGGTGCGCAACAACATCAGACACTGACCAAACATACACCAAGATATCATGGCTTCCAAAGGGGATCCACCTTCACTACACCTTAGCAACCGATGCCTCAGCAACATACACCTTATCGGGGACCACAATATCAACAACAACGTCGACAACAACAACATCAGTTTATGCCTATTCAGCAGAACAAACCAGGATTCCAGGCCAGCAGGCCATCATCATCTACTTCGGGTACCAAGACTACTGGACCAAAGAAGGGGTGTTGGACGTGTGTGGAGACACACTACTAGTGCAACTTCCCTATGGAGAGGACTAGAGCATCTGGATCATCTGGACCCACTACCATGGGAGATTTGGGCAAGGACCATCGAATTCATGCAGCGGTGAATAACAGCCAGGTAGAGCATCAATCGATTGTGCTTGAGATGACAGGTACCATCGCTAACCATACACTTAGTATTTTGATAGATCCCGGTGCTACTGAGAGTTTCTTTTCTGGTGGAACGCTAAAAAGGATTAAGGTAAAGGCAGTCGAACAACATGAGTTTAACTTCGTAGAGATGGCTCTGGGAGCCAAACAAAAGGTTGGAGGAAAGGTTATGGGCTGTATTCTTAACCTGGGAGAGTTTGTCACTAGGGCCAGCCTGTATGTCATGATCTTAGGATATTATGACATCGTGATAGATATGGACTGGTTGGAATCGCATGAGGCGATACTCAACTGTAATATGAAACGATTGATCTTGGTCGATGACGAGGGATAGAGATGTGTGATTGTAGGCCAAAACCAGGGAGTTTCCCTGAGGTTCATCTCTTCCTTGCAACTTCAGAAGAGCATGTGTAAGGGATGTAAGCTTTATGTGATCCTTTCATTAAACGAGAAGGGAGTAGCGGAAGGTCTAGAACACCTTCCTGTGGTGAGAGAGTTTTTAGATGTCTTTCCAGAGGAGTTACCTACGATGCCTTCGGAGAGGGAATTAGAGTTTATCGTAGACCTAAAACTGGGGACTGAACTGATAGTGAGAATGCCTTATCGGATGTCGACCCCAGAGTTACAAGAGTTGAGAATGCAACTGAAGGAGTTGTTGGACCTGGGATTGATATGTCTGAGTGTGTCATCGTGCGGTGCGCCTATTATTTTCATACGAAAGAAGGATGGGTCGTGGAGGCTCTGCATTGACTACCGTCAATTGAACAAGGAAACGATCAAGAATTAGTATCCGTTGCCGAGGATTGATGATCTGTTCGATCAAATGAAAGGTGTGACGATATTCTCAAAGATCGACTTGCGATCAGGATACCACCAGTTACGAATTAAGGAGGATGACGTCCTTAAGACCACCTTTAAGACGAGGTTTGGAAATTACGAGTTTACTGTTTTACCATTTGGACTTACGAATGCCCGAGGGGTATTCATGAGTTTGATGAATGGGGTGTTTCGCGACTACTTGGACAAGTTCATCCAAGTATTCATTGACAATATTTTGATTTACTCTTGGACAATGGAGGAGCATGATGAGCACTTGCACTTGGTACTACAGTGTTTGTGAGAGCACAAACTATATGGGAAGTTGTCCAAATTCTCATTTTATCAATTAAGAATTCACTACTTGGAGCATGTCATCTCCGGCGAAGGTATCGTCGTGGATCCAGTAAAGGTCGAGGCTATTATGGAATGGCCTGCGCTGAAAAATGTCCTGGAAGTGCGTAGCTTCATGGGTTTAGAAGGATACTATCGACTGTTCATCGAGGGATTTTCGAAGATATAAAATCCGATCATAGAATTGCAAAATAAAAACAAGAAGTTTTTTTGGACTAAGAAATGCATGGAAGCATTTTGGAGGATCAAGGAAATGTTGACAACAACACCGATACTAAAGGTCCCTGACATGGATGCAGACTTCTTGGTATGCACTGACAGATCCAATGAAGGCTTAGGCGGAGCCTTGATGCAAGACAATCGAGTTATTGATAACATCTCAAGGAGATTGAGAAGGCATGAGGAGAACTATGTGATGCATGATTTGGAATTGTTAACCAACGTATATTCCTTGAAGGTTTGGAGGCACTACTTCGTTGGACTAAAATTTGAACTAAAGACTGAACACTATGGACTACAACACATCTTTACGCAAAGCGACCTGAACGCGCGACAACGATGTTGGTCAGAATTTATTAGAGAGTACGACTTCGATATTACTTACATAAAAGGAATAGTGAACTAGGTGGCAGATGCATTGAGTTAGATACCACACATATTTTCGGTTATGCCTCTTCAGACGAATCTACATGAAAAGATTCTAAATTTACAGCATGACGATGACTGGTACAAGGAGGTCGAGGGTTTTGTCAAACAAAACACGATGATGGTACAAGATTTGAAGGATTTATGTTTGACGATGATGGTTTATTCAGGTTTAAAAATCAGATTTACATACCATCGAACGCCGAGTTGAGGAGCTTGATTCTAAACGAGGCTCATAGAGTAGTGTACATGGCTCACCCAGGAGTCATGAAGATGAGGGAAGACCTTAAACCCTTATTATTCTAGAGGGGAATGAAGGCAGATATAGTCAACTATGTGGCCAGATGTCTAGAATGTCAGCAGGTGAAGGCTGAACATAGACACCAAATAGGATTACTACAGCCACATGTTGTTCTGGAATTGAAATGGGAGGTTATTTCAATGGATTTTATTGTTGGATTTCCATTGATCCAAAAATGAAGGTATTACTGATAAATTGCAAGTTAGTTTAGTGTATTTTTTGCATCGGATCATTAAGAATGTGAAATACATAAACTTGTCATCTTGTTTGCGGAATATCCAATGTGAATTTTACTTGATGCTTATTAATGAATAAACAGATCAGCCATTAATATCCATGCTAAAAATGAAGAGAATAGAACAACAAAATAGAAAGAGAAATAGAGACAAGAGGTTGATAATGGTGTTCACCAATCGTTGGCTACGTCTCCGGGCCCGCTTCCAAGTGGAGGACATCTTTATTGCTTTTTAAAATGCTCAAAGTTCTCTTACATAGGCTCTTTGATTTTACATAATGTGCTTCAGATTTGCTGTGCAAGACCTCCTTTTCCAGATTCAAGAATGCTCCATCAAATTCCTCTCAAAAACATGGCAAAAATGCCCCTCAAAACATGAGAAAAGGCCAAAATTTACAAACTGCCCCTTCAAAACCCTGCATAAAAAAGAGGTCACATTTGATATTCCACAAACAAGATGATAAGTTTATGTATTTCACATTCTTAACATTTTGATGCAAAAAGTACATTAAACTAACTTGCAATTTACCAGTAATACCTTCGTTTTTGGATCAAGTTTATGGTATCAGAGTGATGAGCCGGTCGCAATGGAATTGGTTTCATCCAATTATGAGAACTTTGATTTTTGAGCATTTTCTGAGCCTGGGGAGCCTCCTGGATCATTCCTCCCCACTTTGGAAGCTTTTGGACCACCAAAAGTTTTCTTTTACTCAGGTAAGAAGTGAGGGTATTGCCTCCCCACTTTGTCCTGTATCATCCATCGTCTTTGCTGGGATAATGATCACCTGAGTAATCACAACAAACATGAAAATTGAGATAGCATTGTTTATCAAAGTAATCATTTCATTTATCGCACAATCATCTATGTTCTTTTTCGCACATTACAACTATACACCATTGAACAACAACAAACTAATCAACAATACTGAGTATGAAAATGAAAATGACAAAACATGCTTCCCCTTTTGAACAAGAACAATAATCAAATTATGTAGCTAAACCTTATGTTGTACCTCCGGTGACACTTCATGATTGTTTGAAACATATGGAATCATCTCATGTTTAGCATCACTAACTTTATGTTTTGTTACAGACATAAGTGTTAAACTTTTGCTTGCATTTACCATTCTTTTTAACTACCCAGTAGCTACAAAAGACCTGTCAGTTTTCATGCGATGAGAACGAACAATGTACTCTTTCCCATCTTTCTTGAAGCAATATGTATTCTCCTCCCTGTAGAATATAGATTTCCTATCATAAAGGTATGGGCTTCCCAATACAATTCTGTATATGTCCAGTGGCACTATATCAAGCTCTACTTCATCAACATAATTAGAAGAGATTGAAAACTTGATTTTACATTGCTTGGTTACTTGTAAATTGTTATCACCACATATCCATCCCAATGGATATGGTTTATGATGTGACTTAGTTTCAAGTACCAAGTTATTCACAGCATCTTCACTGCTTAGATTGGATTGTGATGCACTGTCTACAAGAGTAGATAATTTATCATGATGTGTTATAACCCTGATGTGGAAAAGTTCATTCCTTTTACACTCATCATTTACATCAACTGAACTAGAAGAGATAGAACTTGCAACAAAATTTATACCTTGGATTCCCATAGCTACAACTTGTGTCTCATCACTGGAATATGATCCAAGATCCACTTGAATTGTCACAGCTATGGTATTCTTCCTTCCTGGGTTGGCATACTTATTTGGCTTCAAGTCAGGATGTCATACCCAACAACGATCTTCATCATGGCCTACTTTCTTGCAATGCTTACAAGTAGGCTTATCCTTTCTTGTTGTGGCTGTCTTCTTCTCTTTCTTTTTCCCTGCATCCTTTCTTTGCCAAATATATATATAAACACTATCACCAACATTCCCTTTACTTGATTCAATGTGAATAGATTGAACATATACTTCAACAAAGTTAGAAGGATTTATCATAAGAATAGTGTTCTTGAGATAAGAATGTAAACCACCGATATATTTTAGGAGTGTCTCTTGTGTATATAATGGAATACCCAAATTTAAAGCTTTACTACAAAATATCTGAGTATATTCTTGAACACTTTGACCTTTTGATTGCCTTAAACATTGCCAATTCATCATTTCTTGTTGCATGTAGGCTAAAGGGTAAAACTGTTGTTTTAATGCAATAACAAAATCATTCCAGGAAGAGATTGTTTTACCACTTTTCTTAAGATCATATCTAGTTCTTCTTTCCCACCATATGAGAGTTGTGCCTCCCAATTTGATACTTTCTAGTTGGATCTTAGTTTCATCATCAACAATATTTTGTATCATCCAATAGACCTCTAATTGTCTCACCCAATTATCTAGTTTTTCTGCATCTAATTCACCATCATAAGTGGGTAATTGAAACATTACATCTAACTTTAATAATGACATATAAGAAGAATGATGAGTTTTTTTCTTATCCATGGAGGAATGTACACTTGCTTCATTACTAGATGATGAGGATGAAGGAGAAGAAGTTTCTGAAGGTCCACCACCTCCAACTCCTCCTTCTGCTTTTACCAAAGATTCACCTTCAATTTTTGGATTCCTTCATTGACCTCTTTCATGGTAAAGTTCCTCTACCATGGTTTGCATCAATTTAAAGGCCTCGAAGAAATTATCTTCAGATTTGAAGGGACCCAATTTTTGTGGCGAATACATCTTTTTCGTATGAGGTCTCCTTTGAATCTCTTGATTAAGAGCCTCATGTTGGCCTTCTCCTTGATTGAGTTTTTCTCTCATGAGCATCCAATGCTTGCAATTCCTTTCAAACCTTCAAAACCAAATGCTCTGATACCATAAAATATAAACTTGATCCAAAAATGAGGGTACTACTGATAAATTTCAAGTTAGTTTAATGTACTTTTTGCATCGGATCGTTAAGAATGCGAAATACATAAACTTATCATATTGTTTGGGGAATATCAAATGTGAATTTTACTTGATGCTTATTAATGAATAAAGAGATCAGACATTAATATCCATGCTACAAATGAAGAGAATAGAACATAAAAACATAAAGAGAAATAGAGACAAGAGGTGGATAATGGAGTTCACCAATCGTTGGCTACGTCTCCGGGCCCGCTTCCAAGTGGCAGACCTCTTTATTGCTTTTTAAAATTCTCAAAGTTCTCTTACATAGGATCTTTGCTGTTACATAATTTGCTTCAGATCTGTTGTGAAAGACCTCCTTTCTCATATTCAAGCATGATCCATCAAATTCCTCTCAAAAACATGGCAAAAGTGCCCCTCAAAGCATGAGAAAAGGCCAAATTTACAATCTGCCCCTTCAAAACCCTGCATAAAAAAAAAGCCACATTTGATATTCTGCAAACAAGATGATAAGTTTATGTATTTCACATTCTTAACAACCCGATGCAAAAATTACATTAAACTAACTTTCAATTTATCAGTAATACCTTTGTTTTTGGATCAAGTTTATGGTATCACAGTGACGAGCTGGTCGCAATGGAATTGGTTTCATCCAATTTCGAGAACTTTGATTTTTGACCATTTTCTGAGTTTGGGGAGCATCCTAGATCAGCCACTAATGGCAAGGAGACACAACTTGATTTTCGTAGTAGTAGACACTCTGATGAAGAGTGCTCACTTTATTCATGTGCATACAACGTATCAGGCACATGACATAGCTAGAGTTTTCATCAGTGAGATTGTGAGACTGCATGGCGTGCCTAAAAGGATTATATCCGATCGTGGATCAATGTTTACTAGACGATTTTGGACGAGTTTCCAAGAGGCCTTGGGAACCCAACTTAACTTCAGTACGACGTATCACCTGGAGACTGACAGGCAGACTGAATGAATGAACCAAACCTTGGAGGACATGTTGCACATGTACGTGATGGACCAACAAAAGCATTGGGAAGAATTATTTCCACTGGTGGAATTCACTTATAACAATAGTTACCAAAGCACCATTAAGATGGTGCCTTTCGAGTTTCTTTATGGGTGACCGTGTCATATGCCTTTGAGTTGGTATCGGCTTGAGGATAGGGTCCTGGTTGGACTAGAAGCGATCCAAGAAATGGAAGAGAAAATGAAAACAATAAGACAAAGGATTAAAGAAGCACAGGATTAGCATAAGATTTATGCCAATGCACACCGTGTCGACCGTAGTTATGAGGTTGGATATCGAGTCTTCTTACGGGTTAAAACGCATATGAGTTCGATCAAGTTTGGAAATGGAGATAAAATCTCTCCTAGGTTCATGGGACCTTTCAAGATTATGGAGAGAAAGGGGCGCATGGCCTATCGACTAGCCTTGCTTGATTATTTGAGGCATATGCATGATGTTTTTCATGTATTTATTTTGAGACATTACATTAGTGATCCTACACATTTTATTGACATGAGTTCCTTTCAGGTATTAGACAAGGGGGTGTTCATGGTTGAGCCGATCCACATCTTGGATCATCACATTCGAAAACTATGGAGTCAAATGGTTGAGAAGGTCAAGGTCTAGTGGGATAGCTATAGTCTACACTCGGTGACCTGGGAGGACTCATATGATATGCGCCAACAGTTTCCATTTTTGTTTGATAGATAGACTTATGATACTGTGATACACTTTATTTCAGCATTTTCACTGTGAAACTTCGGGACAAAGTTTAGACCAAGAGGGGGTGTATGTAACATCTCGCTCTTGTGCACTGAGTGAATTTATTCTTTGAGGACACTTGCTCGCAAGTGATCCAAATCTTATGCTATTAAAACATTGATTTTGATTATGAGGCGTTATGGGTTGATGACATGTTGTTTTACTGCATTGACATAGATAGGTGATATTGACTAGGTTTTCCTGAGTGTGCAGGATATTGGACCTCGAGGATGCAGAGGCATTGATGGAACCCCTTGGACTCCAAATCGAGTCAGGGAGTGTACCATTGGGGTTTGATTTTTTTATAGGTGATATTAATGCATCTGATTAGATGATACGATTATGGATATATGGCTGACATGATTCGTTGATGATGCAGGGTGACGATAGCTTGCCGACCAGACTCACATGTGGATTAGAGGGGTCATGCATGACCACCATAGATGTTGAGGGAGAGGTGTGGACAACAACCCTGCCACATCCTACTAGCACTCCTGCCGTGGCTTGAACTGTAGGTTATCGTTTACCTAGTTTGAGAGTATCCATGATGCCATGAGGGAAGACTGCGACATTCTCTCATGACGATTCTAAGGGGCGTGCAATAAGGAGGGGGTCTTATTCCTTAGAGGCCCTTAGTCTCTCACAAGTTCACTTGGTAGAGTATTGACTCTAGGGGTTTTTGATATCTACCAAGTCAGTCAAGAGGTGAGTGGAACCCTTGGAGCACGTGGTGCATCTTAAAGGGCTCGTTGCGCAAGGGAAACAAATGAGGCGAGTGGCACCCTTGGAGCACATGGTGCGTCCTGAAGGGAACGCCACGTAAGGGAAATAGATGAGGCAAGCGACACCCTTGGAGCACCTAGTGCGTCTTGAAGGGCACGTCATGTTGTTAATGATAAATGAATGAACCCAGATGGCCTTAGGACTAATAACGTGATAAATTTTTTTTAAAACAAATTCCCTAATAAAATGTCGCCAACACAAAAATTAAAGTCTAGGTCTAAATTATACTAGTGGAAAAATGTTCTCTATCTTTAT
>JZKD02S0557899.1:220557-249108 GCA_000966675.3 Picea glauca | reverse complement strand
GGAATTTGCTCCATCTCTTCGTTCATATCCAAGACCACAATACTTGGGTCTCTCTTCAACAACAATAGGCTCAACAATGCCTTGTGCATGCTTGCCTAACCCTTTACCTTCATAGTACATTTTTAACAATAACTTGGACCCTATTTCTCTTATGTGATTTTCAAAAACACCAAAACATTCATTTTGAGAGGAATTTGAAGATAAACTAACATTACATACCTTATGTTCATGCATGTACTTTGTAAGGGTTTCCTTTGCCTCATGAAGTTGAGTCTCCATCTCATGCAACTTTTCAAGAAGCTGGTCTTTCTCCTCCTTCATGGCCATCAACTACTCTTCAAGGGCAATGCTATCCTTTCTATCTTCCCACATCTCTTTCACCACATCTCTCATGGTTAGAAATTCCTTCAACATCTCTTTGTCAAAGAACTTAGATAATGAAGATGTATGAGAACTATCAATGTTTGAAGCTTCCTCCATCCTTGCAAGATATCAAACTTCAACACAAAACTTGCACAAATACCAACAGCTAAAACTCTAGCTATCAATGGAAGTCACATGAGCAAAACAAACTAAGCTCTGATACCACCTGATCTGAAAATAGGGGGTTGACTTGTTATTCTATGCAAGCACCCTCTACTTCATTAAAATAAAACTTTACAGGACCTTGCTCAATGTGTTAAAATATGCAAGATAGATTATGTGCCAAGTTTATCCTTCTTCTTTTAAATGTTTATGTCAGAGGTCTTTGCAAGATTAAATATGTTTTTTTCATAAATACAACAACAAAAATAACTTGCAGCAAATAATAACTAGCAAACACTCACAACAAGAACAACATGATAAAGGAGTTCACCCCTCTCTGGGCTACATCTCCTTGAGCTTCCATCAATGGACTTGGCTCTTTGGGATTAATTTGCCAAAGATTCTTTTACAAGTTGTTTCTCAACTCCAATGGAAATATAGACTGTACCATTGGGTTCAGAATACATAAAAACCCCAAAAATGACTAATAGAACTCTGAAAACGGATCTTGGCTCATCCAAGCATGACCTCTTCTACATGTGGCCTTAAGCTTCCCTAAGATTCTTTGTGGTAAAAACACTTGTAAAATTCCTCAAATGGATCTGAAACCTATCCCAAAGTGTTCAAAGAATAACAATTAGCCAAAAATGATTATTCAATCACAAAAAACAAACATGGGATCATCTAAGCATGACCTCAATCAATGAGGGCTTCAAGCTCCCTAGAGCTCTCTGAAACTTCAATGGTTAAAAACCCTCAAAATAAGTCTTCAAATGGCTTTGAAAATAGTGCCAATGGATTTAGAACGTCCAAAAACCCCTAGCTGGGCTTTTTCGACACCTCATTTGGCCAAAAAATGAAGAAGATAGACCTCTTGCCATTTTCTTCCTTCAAGCTTGTTGTCTCTGGTTCGTCAAAACGCACCTCTGTGTGCCCAACCTAGCACACACTCAAAAACTCGTGCTAAAACCTAGCACCGACGCGTAACTAAAAAATAGGCTAAACTGTCGAACGGTTAGGGTGTGCCCAGCCCCTAACCGCCAAAGCCATGGACATATGGGTAAGCACCCAAAACCATGGGCTAACCGTTGTTAAAAAAACAAACCCCGCATGCAAAGAGGCAAGTTCACATGGGTTGACACATAAGACCGCGACTAACTCCATTTGAAATCCGAATTCATGCGCCCAAACTCGGTTATATGGTAATACATAAAATTGAGGGCTAACTCCATTTGTAATACCAAATCCGTGCGCTCTCTCTGTGACAAAGGGTCATATGGGCGGACATATGACCCCCACGCCAACTATTAAACAATGTAAATTTAAATACATATAAACTCATATATATGTCAAGGAACAATGTATGGCGCGCCGGTTGGGCGGCCAATGCCAAAACGTTGCATGCATGTGGAGGTTGCGGGGTCGAGTCCGGTGGACTCCATAAAAGTTTTATACAACCAACCAATAATAGGGTGCCACGTGGCAACCCACGACTGGGCCACGTGGCACCAAACCACTTGACAAAATAATGCAATCTGTCATCAAATGATTCGTTCAAACTACCAACTCAGCACACGCCAAATGTTGTATGGCCCTACCAATTCATCTCTGCCATGTCATCATATGGACATGCCACGTCAACATCCATACGGACTGTACGAACTGTACAATCAGCTTCCCTTTTTTTTGCCTATTTGAAGATTCGAACAGAATGCGATATCTCTCTCATACGACGTCTGTTTGAACCCAAATGGGTTTCATTGGGTTCGTGATGACGAGGGATACGTACCCATTCGTTTTGAGGCAATTTCGAGAAATTTGATTTTTTAGCTAAATTTTGACCCTTGGTCTAGATTTTGATCACAAACTTAGTAAGGTATCTACCATTTAAGATTTTTCTAATTTAAACTGAACTAGAAAATTAATAATGGGGAAAGTCATTAAAACCTGTAAGAGAATTTAGGGACACCTAGGAGTGATTCTAGGAATGACTCTAGGTGGGTGAGGGAAATAAGGGTAATTAATTAATTAAAGAAATTAGTTTTTGGAGGAGTGAAGGGGATGGGTGACACTTGTACAGGGAGGATTTTTAGGAATTAATTTATTAAACATTAATTTAAATGGGATTTTGGGAAGGTAAAGGGGTTCGAAACTCTATATAATGGAGGGAGGAGAAGGAGGAAGGAAACTTATTTTTTGTGTAACATTACGTTGCATAAATCTATACTTGACTAACTTAGCTTGTGGGAGTTGGGATACCCAGCTCGGTGAGGAGTGGTAGCTCGACCTTGCGAGGCACGCTGGGAGCTATCTGATTCTCTAGTTAGCGTGCGTGGCTCGTTTGCGGATCGGGGGGCTAAGGGGGAAAAAGAGTACCCTTAGCATTGGCTGGGAGGTACCGGTGAAGTTTCGTCGGTTGGCAAGCGGGTGTTGCACGAAGAACGCGGGACATCAACTCAAAGCGGGCGATCAAGCAATGATACACTTTCTTCATTTTGTATGGTAGATTGTAGTAGTATTATGATTTGGACCTACATGTTTAATGGGGTAAGTATATTGACTGTCTTAGTGTTCTAGTTGTTGACTAAATTTTTCTTAGCCTTTAGCTCAATGATTAATTGTCTCCCATGGCTTTCGTTTCCCTGTATGTCTTGACCGTCCTATGGTTGATTGATTGTGATGATTGTGGTATGTTTTTCCTTCGTCCCTAGATCACCAGTCCTTGCTTGAGCAGTCGACCATGAGCTTGATCTACGGTCGTCGCTTCGACGTTAATAAAACTATGGATCTCAATGCCCTACTTTTTTGTGTAAGGATGATGAGAGTAGGATGTCATGTTAGCCATCTACCTTTGATGTTGTCCTTGGATGAAGGTTCGCCTTGCACCCTGAAGCGTTTATTCAACCCTGCAAATTTGGTTGTTGGCGAAGTTGTTCTTTAAACTAAGCATGTTCATATCTCGTTGTTATCTCATTCTTACCCCGTTTTTAAATATTGATGGATCAATTTTTAATACCTGCGTTTTTATTCTAGGATACATTATACCTCTGTGTTGTATTGGTATCCTAGCAATGCAAAAATGATTTTGTTTCCCTGTCTGCATCTTTATAATTTGTATACTGGAAATGAAAAACGTTTTGTTATTCCTGTATGCAATTTTTTGCTTGGCCTATGATATTTTTTTATGCTTTTAATTCATTGAAAAATAAATTATCAATCCATGTCTGCGTTTTTTTTCTGGGCTGTGATTTTTTTTTCTCATGGCTTTAATTAAAAAAAAAATGATTATTTTTATCTCTGTCTGCGTTTGTTGGGTACCGCAGGTGAAGAAACAAAGGTCGAAACCCTTAACCCTAACTGCATTTGAACCATGTATCGATTGATTTAACACCTAGCTCTACGTTTAGTTCATGTAATGACTGTAATCATGATTTTCTTATGCGTTTAGTATGTTGCAATGACTATATAACATTTTTCTTTGCGTTTGCATTGTGTAATGACTGTATAAGGATGGGGTCTGTGTTTTGCAATGTGTAATGATGGCAAGGGTATGGTGTAATGACTGTATAATGTTTTTCTCTGCGTCTGCAATGTGTAATGGATATAAGGGTACGGTGTAATGATTGTAAATGTTCTTCTCTATGTTTGTTGTTTAAATATTTTGTTTTTGCCAATTTATTGATGCTTCGTTTTTCCTGTGAATGCCCACGAATTGAGGTGAAATCATTTGACTTATTTTGCTGTTACTTGCCCACGAAATTTTTGTTAAAACTGATGATTGTGTTGCTTCCTTAATTGACCATGATTTTCCCTTGAAAATATGATTGAATTTGCAATAAAGACCAACAATTTTGCCTTTAAACTGTGACTGCGATTTTCCTTAACTGGTGTCTGAGTTTTGCTACCGTTTGACCACGTCTTTCCATTAAATTGGAATGCGTTGCTAGGAATGGGAACGAGTTGCCATCGCTGTGTACTGCGAGTTGCTAAGATGTGGTACACCTATTTTATTGCCTTGAAAATCGCCTTAATTAATGTCAATTATATATTAATTGTTTTGTTATGGTTATATTAATTGCCTTTTTACTGTTATATTGATTGTTACTGTTACATTAATTACCTTTTATTTTTGTTTTACTATTTGTTATGTTAATTAAAATGTTAATCACATTGTCATTGCTATGTTACTCGTTATGATAACAGTCATGAGAATGGCCTTTTTATTTCTCTATTAATTGTTTGTTAATAGTTATGTCAACTAACTTGTTATTTGCTATATTAATTGTTAGGTAACAGCTATGCTAATTGCCTTGTTAAATTGATACAATGATGTTAATAGTTAGCAGTTTCCTTCTCATTATTAATAAGACAGTTAGCATTGTTGGTTCGGTCAATATAGATAGACCACATGTTGAGATTTAATTGTTTCTAAGTGTTATAATGGTAGCATTCTACAATAAAATCATTAATGTTGTTAATTAAGTTGATGGCTAGTTGGATGGAGATTTGGATTAATATCGAATTGCCAAATTAGACTGTGATTAATGATTAAATGAGTTTAGTAAGTATTGACCCAAGTAGAGGTTAAAATAGATAAATTAAATTGTGGTTAATGATTAAATTGTGATGCATAATTGCTGAATTGATTAATAGTTGATTTTATTTAGATTGAATTGATGAATAAATTGTGATGTAGAATTGTTGAACTGATTCGTAATTGATGTTATTGATTGAATTCAATGACTAAGGTATAATGTAGAATGGCTGATTGGATTGGATTTAATGTTAATCTGATGTTAAGTTAAAGACCGATTTATAATTTAGACTTGCTAAGAGTATATGGATAATTGAGGCCAAAATAAATTGTAACTTGACATGCCCCATTAGAATGGAACCCATGTTAAATTAGAATGTAATCATGGACTGGTTACCCTGGGTGATTGGTGGGGTCAGGGACGATGTATTGTGGGTTGGCGTTACCCCTTTTATTCGTTCTTTTGTGTCTCGTCAACCTTTTGTGTGGGGGTAGGTACAGTCTCCCAGTCAGTATTCGATTCCTAGCATGTCAGAGTTTTCTAGAGTCCTTGGTCCAGATAGCTTATGTTTGCGCCAAGGTTATTGACGTGTCTATTACCTGGGAATGACATGATTTTTGATGCAGGGATCATGGCATGCCCTATGGGTTAGCGACGAATGATATCTTGGTCGGAGTCGGTGCCTACCATGTGAGTGTGGTTGAGCGTCATATGTTGACTTGAATGCCTTCTGGTGTTGGGTTCACATGCCTTGAGTTTCTTGTATTGTTTGTATAGGCCGTTGTGTTGGGATGGGGATGTTGTCCCTGATCTCGTAGGTGTGGTTGTGTTGTGTCAGGTGGGTAGCGTTCCTCCATGTTATTTTGTGCATGTTTTGCCCAGTCGCCCTTGTGCCTGTGCATGGTGTCATAGTTGCCTGTTTCCTTCCTTCCATGCTTTTGTTCGTCACTTGTGGTGTGGTCAAGCTGTTGTCATAGTTTCCTTCTTGCCTCTTAACTCCTAAAAATTAAAAAAAAAAAATTGCACTTCTTCTTCACTTGTAGTCGTAACGAAGGGGGCATAACAAAAGTGAATATAAATGAGGAGGATCATTGTATGACCTTTTTTGTTTCTTTCCATATGCATTGGAAAGCTTGGTAATGGCCATTGGAATCACTATGACTAAATATGTTCTTGATGAGGTCATGGCTACTTTATTATTAGAGGAGTTGAGGTGAAAAGATTCAAAATCCACCAATAAGTACTTATATGTTCATGGAATATAGAAGGAGAAAGGAAATAAGAGAGAAAATTGTAGATCCAAATATTGTGGGAGACATAAATCTCCTAGAAAGATCAAGGAAAAATGTTTGAATTGTGGCAAGGTCAGGAATTTTATAATGTATTGCATGGAAGAGAAGAATAAGAATAAGAAGGAAAATAATGATTATGTTGTTGAAAAAATTCTCAAGAGAATGGTGGAGATGAATTTTGTTGCACCTTTGGTAACCTATTCAAGGCATAGTGGATGGATGATATACTCTACTTCTTTCTTCCATATGAATTCCCATCAGCCCTAGTTTTCCCCAAGCCTAGACCTATCTTAACTATGGTTCTACTAAGCATTGAGAGAGATCAAATATCCTGAGGTTCAAAACCTTCCTCCTTAACCCATTTTATAGTGAAAAATGAAGGTTTTTCACCTCCGGATATTTGATGCCTCTTGACACTTCGTAGAACCATACTTAAGATGGGTCTATGTTGGTTATAGTTGTGGCCAATGATGCCTTGTCCAAATTGTTCAGATTCTCCCTATTGCATATATATGTTTTATTTAAATGATATTTAATAAGTATCATATATGATGTTGTATATATTTCAATCTCATAATTAAAAATGTCACAAAAAAAAAAAAAAAAACTTCATAAAATTTACATCATTATCAAGTTGAATAATAACAAAGCGATAAAATGAAAATATTGAATACCATACATCTTACATTATATCATTAAGAAGTTGAATAATAACAAAGAAACAATTTTGAATGATAGAAAAAGGAGAATAATAACAAAATAATATGATGAACATATATTTTAACATATTCGATAACATATATATTACATAGTTCTTGATATCAATGTATCTTGTTCTTCTTTTCTCTTAGATACACCTGCACACTTTCCTATCTTTTCATATCCATCAAATGAAAATGGAGGTTGAAATCGAAGACCATCTAGAGATTTAACTCGAGATATGGAAATAATAGTGAGACCTTGTTGCTCTGTCTTCCCAATATTAATAGTTGTTTTCTATAATATTAATCCTAGTGACTTATGAATTGTTAATCCCCAAGAAAGTCTCAATGTAATTTGTCTTTCTTTTCCTCTTTCAATTGGTATAATAGGGACAGTCTGAAGGAATGCTTCATCCCATGGAACCCTCATATGGTTATCAAATATAACTAAAATATATGTGGGAGGTTTAGGAGGGGATATTCCAGGATTAAACACAATCTATTCAACAACCCCAAGGGAATCAATGATAAGTCCTACATTGGTCGATAAGTTAGAAGTAAGAATCACTCGAGCTCCAACAACAATAAGAAACTCAGTGTCGAATTTGTTGTCATGAGCTTCAATCGAGCTTCAATCAAATAGTTACTACTTACTCTTGTAGCAACACTATGTCCAATTGGGAGATTCAATGATCTCAAAAAACTCTTATTGTGATTTTGTACATCATCATTTGTTACAAACAAATGTATTTCCTTGTCAAATAAGTCCTTTGTGGAAGCATTCATTTTTCTATCTATACCTATCATTAGTAATTTTCAGTCTTCTAAAGTAGGATTTGCATCTCTGACATTCATTAGAATATATCGAAAAAAATTATGACCATTGCTAAAGCATTTATAATCATTTTTTTTCCATCTTTCCTAAACACAATATCAAGATTCACGACTTTTGTGAATGATATCCATAATCCTTTCACGATACCAAAACATTCATAAGCAGGTTTATCCATAACAAGAGGTAGTTTTTCCAAGTCACCAACTAAAATAACTGATCTACTTCCAAAGAAAACAATCGAATGTTATGGAAGATCTTGCTGAAGTCGAGCACCAATACTTTTTAATAAATTTTCCCCTATAAACCGCATCTCATCAATAAGGATGTATTTGACGTGTTTGATCCTCTCCTACAAGGCAATCAAACTCCTTACATGTATATGAAGTGTCGATGCAGATATGTTGAATGATGCAACATCGGTAGGAGAAAATAGAAGTAAGGGGCTCTTATTAGGAAGTGAATCAATTTCCATGGAATGTATAATAGCACCAATTAAATAGGACTTTCCAGTACCGACAGTTCCTTGAATAATCATATGTAAAGGTTCTCTCCGACCACCTCCTCTATAATGTTCAAGGATTGTATTATATGTGAGGTTTTTTTTCCCCGCAAACCCTCAAATGAATAAGAGATTTCACATTTTGTAGTAACAATTGTATTTTCTTGTTGTTTTCTATATATGAATTGCATTGCATGACTTGAGGTGTCTTCATCCAAAAAATTAGAACTCCAATGTTCTAGCTTCTTCCCTTTCCATTTCAATGAGTTCTTCCATTTGATTTATAGTTTGTCTTCTAGTCTGTTGTCGTTGTTGACTTCTTTCATCCTCAATATTATCATTATTCATTCCCCTTTGAAAGTAGACATCTTGATGGTCAATTTATTGTTTATATGTCTCTATCAAACAAAAACTTTGAAATAAATGAACACTAAAATGAAAATTAAAATTATTGAACATTGAAAACAAAAACACTCAAATATATTTTTATGGATTCATGTTTATATAAATTTTAAGTTATAAATTTAAATCAATGGAATAAAGATATAGTTATATTTAATGACCAATAATACAATTAAGACTTTCTAATATAATGACCAATAATACTGTTAAAACTTTTTAATATGGATTGAATGGAGTAAAGTTATCAAACTTTTTAATATGGATCGAATGGAGTAAAGTTATCAAGTTAACAGTTTTGGATAAAATCAACATGATTATTATGGATTTTCCAAACATTTATCATAATTTAAATAAAATTTAAATAATAACCAAAATTATTCCATAATGGATTTGATATTTTTATATACAAATTCTTTACTGACAACATTTATGATAACCTAAATCTATTTTAAATGATCGGCAAGAAAATTTAACATAATTAAAGAACTAATTATATCAAAAAACTAATTACAAAACTAACATAATTAAAAAACTAAACAACTAATAATATGAAAGAACTAACTAAAGTACTAACATAAATAGAAAATTTAACATAATTAAAAAAGTAATTACAAAACTAACATAATTAAAGAACTAAACAACTAATAATATGAAAAAACTAACTAAAGTACTAACATAAATAGAACTAATTATTCTCCAAAAATATAAAAAAAAAAATCCCTTTATATACCTGATAAATCTTAAAAAAAAAGAGTCACACATCATAAAGAAAAAGAAACAAGTCTTGAAATTGATTCTGGGATATGTTGATGATAATAGCTATTAATTTGTATCCTGTCATGTTCATGGCAATAATAATTTATGTAGCGTTTCTTTTTCTCGCTGTGGTAGAACAATTAATGGATTTAAATTAACATCATTAAATTTCAATCCTCATCGCCGAGATTAAACAGCTCTTGAGTATTAATTTTAACATAAGTTTAGGATAATAACGGTTCACAAAGTTTAAGGGAAACACAGAGAAATAAAGATGGGTTCCGGTTGTTAGCTGGGCTTTGCCATGTAATTAAGGAAAACTCAAATTAAGGAAAGGATTTCATATAGTTAACTAGCTCACAGAGGAGGCTCGGTGTGACTCCATTAATAACTTCAATGGACTCAACCTAGAACAGAAATATCCTTTAACATAATTAAAGAACTAATTATGTAAAAAAAACTAACATAATTAAAGAACTAATTATTCTTGACAAATGTCAAAAAAATCCCTTTATGTAGGTGTGATAAATCTATTCTTTACATTTTTGGATGAGATTCTTTACAATTTTGGATAAGATACTATCTCAGTATATCAGTGGGATAATTTAACATAATTAAAAAACTAATTATGTCAACGAACTGATTAAACGAATTGATTAAAGAACTAATTATTCTTGAAAAATGTCAAACAAATCCCTTTATATAATTGATAAGTCTATCCTTTACATTTTTGGAAAAGATAATTAAAAAACTAATTATTATTGAAAAATGTCAAACAAATTCCTTTAGTTACCTGATAAATCTATTCTTTACAATCTTGGATGAGATAAGATCTCAATAGATAGGTGGGATAATTTAGCAAAATTAAAAAACTAATTATGTCAAAGAACTAATTAAAGAATTAGCATAATTAAAAAACTAATTATTCAGCATAGATTCATCTTAATTATGGATATCTAAAGGGATCAAATTTCTCTACTTAATTCGTTTTAGAGTACAAAAGGAAGGATTTTCATCTCTAGAGATTTTATAAAATAGCCTTGTCCAAATTTTTCAGATTATCCCTATTGTGTATGTATGTTTTCTTTAAATGATATTTAATAAATATCATCTATGATGTTGTATATATTTCAATCTCATAATTAAAAATGTCCCCAATTTTTTTTTCTAAATTGTTGCTTTGTTATTATTCAACTTCTTAATGATATAATGTAAGATCTATGTTATTCAATATTTTTATTATTTTTTTTGTTTTTTGTTTTGTAACATTTTTAATTATCACATTGAAATATATACAACATCATAGATGATACTTATTAAATATCATTTAAAGAACAATTTTAAAAATTTCTACAAGGTTGGGATGGTTAACATAGACTCATCTTAACTACACTTATACTAAGCTTCAAGATGGATAAAATATCTTGAGGTGCAAACCCTTTCATTTTCACTCGGGTTAAAGAGGAAGGGTTTTCACCTCCAGAGATTTGATCCCTCTCGATGCTTAGTAGAACCGTAGTTAAGATGGATCTATGTTTTTTACATAGTCCATCCCAGTGTCCAAAGTGTTCATATGTTTATATATTTTTAATTAAATGATATTTAAATATTTTATATATTTCAATCTCATAATTAAAAATGTGAGGGAAAAAAATTAAAAAATTAAAATCATTATTAAGTTGAATAGTAACCAAGTGATAAAATGAAAATATTGAAGAGCATATATATTACATCGTATCATTAATAATAACAAAGCAACAATGCTTAATGATAAAAAAATGTTGAAATTGGAGGCCATGTAGACCTTTAACTCTATGTTGTAGTAAAAGTGATACCTTGAGGAATTTTAAATCTTTAGTTTTTTTCATATTTTATATATCTTCATATTATAATGGTTTTAAATCAAACAAAGTATAGGACTTTATATATATGTTTTGAAATTGGTTTTCACTGACATATTGCTAAATTCATTTCACTTGATAATTTGCAGTATTTTACACTTGAAATCAATATAGAGGATTGATTACCCTCTTATCATTTCTTCAATTAATCAATCTACTTAATCATTTTTCACTATTGAAATCAATACATAAGATTAATTTTGCTAGTATCACTGAAATCAATGCACCCTATTGTTTTATGTTATATCATTGTTAAAATGAATATAACTACTTGAATATGTTAAATCATTTTTCATTGTATCATCACTTAAATTAATGCATATATTTTTGCATTAGGTCATTATAGAAATTCATGCAATTAATTGCTCTAAATTATTTATCAATGCATTGCATTGTGTCATTATTGAAATCCTAACAACTAATTTCTCTAAAACATTTTTTGTTGTACCATATCTAAAATAAATGCATTCTATTGTTTTGTGTTATATCAATGTTGAAATCATTTAAACTCTCTTATTTCTCTAAATATTTTTTAATATCATTAGGAAATCAATACTCCCTATCGTTTTGTTTTATGTGGCTATCACTGAAATCAATGCACCCTATTGTTTGATGTTATATCATGTTATATCATTGTTAATATTATGTTGATTTTTCATTGTATCATGACTTAAATCAGTGCATATTGTTTTGCATTATGTCATTGTTGAAATAAATGCAACTAATTTCTCTAAATAATGTATCATTGTGTCATCACTAAAATCAATGCAATGTATTGTTTTACATTATATCATTATTGAAATGGTAGCAACTAAACATTGGAATTCATGTTTTAATGTATCATATCTAAAATAAATGCACCTTATTTTTTGTGTTAATTATTTTGTGTTATATGAGTGAAATAGATATGCCTTATTGTTTTGTGTTATATAATTGTTTAAATCAATGTAGATATTTATTTATTGATATTGCATTCACTTTTAATTTCCATGATTGGAATATATCAATAGTATAAACTCAAACCTCTTGAATTTTGAAACATTCTTCATTTTGATAACTCATTAAAGAATAATTATATGTTTTAAAGAATAATTATACATGTTGAGAATACATTCATCTTGTTGATATTGAACTATTACCTTGGTAATATATTTATTATTTAATTCAAATATAGTTCTTGTTATTTTATACTTGAAATCATTTGAAAATGGATGGAGATCCAAAACCTAAGACTCATTAAAAAGTAATCTGATATATTTATATGATACACAATAAATATACAATAGCTAGTGAGAAATTTGAAGTTTCCATGTAATTAAAATATTTTGGAAATTACCATGAAGGTTGGTGCTCTAGCATAAGTTTGTTATTGACCTAGACTTAATATTCATGTTAATAATTATTTAGAAATATTGTTAAAATTGGTAATAATTATTCAAAATATTATACTTGTTTTTTAATTATTTCTTTCAAACATATATCAATATAATAAAACCATGCATAAGACACTAAAAACAAACCCTAATTCAAAAAGCATCCATTCATGAAGAAGTCAATAAAAGCAAACTCTAATTCAAAAAAAACATTCATTCATAAAGAAGTCAATAGATAGATCTAAATTGTACACACTATGCATGTCATTTCATATTCTTCTTGTTTCAGGTGAAGGTTAGATATTTCATATGCAAAGTTTGACTTGGTTACTTTGGTTTTTTTAATACTTTGATAAATATTTAGATAAAATAATTCTAAACATTGATGTTTTAGTTAAGATTGACCAATCACACATTAAATCAAAATGTTCAAATTCATTAATATAAACATAAAAAAATAGACACATTTTAATTGAAAATACATCCTAAATATAATATTAATTAACATAATATTAAAATTATAGTCAACTTAAATTACCACATTTATCTTTTAATTTTTAATAAAATATAATACTTAAAAAAAAAACTATTTTACTTCAATTTCACTTTTAAATTAAGAAATAATGCATTTTTATAATTAGTTAATATTCCAAATTTTATTGTTTCCAATTTAAACATTAATATCTTAAATGTTTTCGTACTTTTATATATATATATATATGGTAAATACTAGTTAATTTTTTCCTTTTCCCCTCTACCATACCATTAGAGTTCTCACATTTTAGTTCGTGGTTAATTCTACATTGGTTCTCTGCATTTTGACCTGTACGATCTCCATGGAATTTCACATTTTCTTTTTGAGGCTTAATTCTACACCAGTTCACGTTCACTTATGCACATAAAGAGTGTCAACTCCACGTTTAATTTAGACAGGAATCAGTTGTAAAATGAACCTCTGGCTACAATAATTTTATAATTTCTTTTTTCATTCTCATTACGTGGTCTTTTTAAATATCAAATATATCTTAAAAAAATTAATTAGATAATTATATTTATATTATTGTGTTGTTTTTAGACTTATCAAATATATTTTAAAATTAAAAATTAAAATGTTTGCATTAAAAATCATGATAAATCTTATTATATTTAGTAATTTTGATAAATCTTATTATATTTAGTAATTAAAATTAGAGTGTTTCAATTAGGCATACTTATCCAATATACCTTAAAAATAAAAATTAGAATGTTTCCATTAGAAATCATGATAAATCTTGTTATATTTAGTAATTAAAGTTAGAATGTTTCAATTAGGCATCATGACGAGTCTTCTTATACTTAGTGCCTAGATTTCATTGCGATTTCATTAGTGTAGAATGTTCTAGTAACCTTCTAACACTTTCATCTTTCAAAATATCTTTGATGTATATGAGTTTCTTATACTTAGTGCTTAGATTTCATTAGCGTGGAATGTTCTAGTGACTTTGTAACACTTTTACTTTTTAAAATATTTTTGATGTAGAATGGTTATGATGTTATACTATTTTAAATAAAAAGTGATATCCATAGCATGAATTTTAAGATTTATTTATTTATTTATTTTTTTTTTTTTTTAATTTTAATTTTAATTTTAGTAGTTAAATCAATGTGATTTTGGTATATTTTAATAATAATAATAATAATAAATTATTTTTAAGGTTAAGGTCAAGCCACATCAAATTGGTGTATGAGACCCCCTTGTTTGTGGGATAAGGGGATTTGAACTTGTAACCTCTTAAGAGAAAACACATATTCTTAATTATATTACCAGACATAATTAAGTTTTTTAATATGAAAGTGACCTATGGTTAAAAATCATTTATTTATTCAAATATAAATTATGTAAAATAATATTTAAATTTCCAAAAATAACATTTTAAAATCTTTATTTTAAAAATATATATATACTTTATTGATTAGATATCCTCAAACATAATTGTGGACTGAATTATATATTAATAGGTGTTGTTTAACTGTTCTAAGAAATATTTTTTTTTGGAAATAAAATTCATTTTTATTATTGTTTAAAATCTATTGTTAAGTGCATAAATAGATTCAGCATGTTGTAAAACTTCTAAAACATTAAAATGATACAGAAATAATTACTCAAATCTAACAATATCTGACATTATTTCTAATAATTATCCCCAAAAAAATAACCAAAAAAAACATTTCATATAACTTTTAAACTATTACTATACTAATATGAAATCCTAAATCTAGACGAACTTAATCTTTTTATATTATAATTTATATAGAGACATAAAACTTAAAAGACCTTTTACCTTACAGTCGGCACAATGTTCAAAAATCATTTTAGAATTGGATTTTAATAAAAACAAACTCAATACACCCATCCAATCCCTAGACAATCGTGCTTAAGATTCCCCCTACACCTACCTTACCAATTTCAATTGTATTCATGACTCACGTTGCATTCACCTCCTCCATCACGATGCCTTGATCTTCAATGGAAACACCCATTTCTATGTAACAGAAGGGCAACCCAACTTAAGTCTTTTGCTATATTTTCTCTCTGCACAACACCCATTTCTATGTAACAGAACCCTTATTCAATGTCTCAATTCGCTCTACAACTTACGTCTTTGGCTGCATTTTCCTCTTCTCCAAAGACTTCTCCTCCTTCTACTTAACACATGTTTTCTTCTTCAGCTACAACTACATCCACAATTTAGAGGTCTTATGATTCTTCTTCCCTCCGCTTCCGTGCTTTTCTTTCTTCTCTAATGTTCTTATTCTTCTTCCCATGGATCATAATCTTTGCATTTAACCCTTGTTCTTGTTCCTGCTATTTCATTATTGTGGTTTAGCTTTTTCTTATTGGCTTAATATAATTACTTTATTTTCCATTTATGACCTGCTCCTTCAAACAGCACATACGATGCAATAATTCACATTTGCTGTGAAACCGAAATGAAACAGATACCACACAATAAGACCATTACAAATATAACCTTCCAGCATATTTTAGAACAAATATAGTCTTCAAGGAATATCTCCGGCATATTTAAGAAAGTATCAAATAACATAGAACAAATAACAGGATGGGAGAAAGCTTATATGCAACAATAACTTCTTCCACAATCAGTTCATTCATAGGCAACTAAGATATTGAGAAAACCAACGATACAGCATCAACCAGGGAAGAGCTTGCATCCTTTACAAATATTAATTCGTAGTAAACTGGTCCTCAGGTCGTTGACAAAATCACAAGTAACTTTCACCATAATCAGGATTAAAGACCGCGTTACTACAGAATCAGGATTTGACGGAGCATGTTACTGACACACTAGGATTTCTATCTCTCGCCCATAATTGCTACATATCATCCTTTTAAATAAAAGAAACATAGATAAGTTATACTCAGGTTACATGGTGCTACAACCTTTTGATTTTTAACAATTCTGCAACCAAGGATGACAAACACTGTTAGATAATAATATCTATTGTCCCCCGCCTTGTCTAGTGAACTTTGAGTTAGGTTGTAGCTGCATTTATGACACCAGTTAGCCGTTAGTGGTGTCTCTAGTTTGTTTCATTTTTTGTTTATCTCTTTTTAGAAACTTCGGTTACACAATTAGACTGTGCTTTGTAATCTACTTATGCTTTTGTTAATGATGAGAAAGTAGTAATGTGCCCGATTTCTTTTCCCATCTTAGTTTTTCTGCTCGCGAATTTTGTCATGGTAACATAGCAGGCTGAAGAAGCGATTCAAGAGTAGTTTGCAGTTTGGAACTTGGTTGCAGAGCCGGTTAAGATCGCAGCGCGAAGATCAACAGCAAGCAAAGGAAAATCGCAGTAAAAAAATACCAGTTTCAAGAAGTGTTATATTTTTTTATTAAAAAAAAACTTGAATTTAAAAATTGAAAAAAAGTGTTAGTGAAAAAAAACAATTTTTTTTTGGTCCTTTATGCAACTGTTCCATTGGTAAATAGTGAAGAAACTATTAAGGAAGGCTTAATGTAAGAGTTTATGGATTGATCCTCCGTTAGTGGCTTAACAAATTTTGAGCGCAAGTAAGCCGATTGTTAGGGCACGCCCGAGACTTGACACTAAAGCTCAAATTTTGCCAAAATAGAAGCGCAAAAAAATACGGAAGAGAATTTAAATCCAAAAGGGGGAGTGCAGAACCATGGCATCCGGCAACAGTCTACGGAATATGCAAGGGCCCGTGTTAACAAGTAAAAATTATGAATTCTGGTCTATCAGAATGAAGACATTTCTGCAAGTCCAGTCCAGGAATGTTGGGAAACTATCTACAGTGGCTTCACGGAACCTGATCAAGCAAATCTAACAACAATGAACAATAATCAAAGGAATGCTCTCCAAGCACGCAGAAAGAAAACAAATGCAAGGTTTCTAATCCAAAGTTCAGTTGAAGACACGATTTGTCCAAAATTCACAGGCGCAACCAGTGCAAAAGAGGCTTGGAGGCTTGGGATACTCTGGCTTTGGCATACCGAGGGTAATGAAAAGGTCAAAACCCTTCGACTTCACACTCTTAGGGGAGAATTTGAAAACCTGAAGATGAAAGAAACTGAGAATATTGATCAGTTTATGACCAAGGTGCTTGGAATCTTGAATGAACTCAAGATTCATGCTGAGGATATAACAAAACAAAAGATTGTTGAGAAAGTGTTGTGCTACTTAACAAAGAAATTTTCCATGGTGGTTACCATAGAAGAGTCGAAAGATCTATCCAAATTGATCGTTGATGAACTAATGGGTTCCCTTCTGTCTCATGAATTAAGGCTCATCATGGAGGAAGAGTCCTTGGAAAATGCCTTCCAGACATAGGCTTCCTTTAGTAGAGGCTGAGGAAGAGACATAGGCTTCCTTTAGTAGAGTCTGAGGAAGAGGCAGAGGCCGAAGAGGACGAGGTTCTCGTCACATTGAAAAAAGCAACATGGACATTCTCATAGTCAGAGGGAGAGGAAGAAAATGGACAGACAAGTCCAACATTCAATGCTTCTATTGCAAGAAGTATGGACATTATGAAAGTGAATGTAGGAAGAAGCTATCAGATCTGAACAAAGGCAGCGCCAATGTCTCCAACATTGATGAAGGGACATTTGAGGTAATGTTCCTCTCATGCCATATCATTGAAGAAGATCACAATAAGGATATTTGGTTGTTGGACAGTGGCTGCAACAATCATGTGACAGGTAGCAAACATTTGTTTTCAGCATAGAGAGTTCGGCCACATCATAAAGTAAGCTAGGTGATGACTCTCAAGTTCAAGCCCACATTAAAGGTATTGTTCCTATCCTAACTAGACAAAATGAATTGAAATCAATTCATAATGTTTTCTATGTACTAAGCATAATTTGATTAGTGTAGGATAGTTAAGTGAAAATGGATATGATGTTATATTTAAGGGCTTTACTTGCTTCATCTCAGATAAGCCATCTAGTAGGACATTGATAACAAAGGTGGAAATGACCAAAAATATAATGTTTCCATTAAATTTGAGAAGTGTGAATCTGTCAGAGTCATATGCTCAAAATGTCTCAAGCATAGATGAAACTTGGTTGTGGCATTATAGGTATGGGCATTTACCCTTTAAGAGTCTTAGTGTTTTACAAAAGCATTTAATGATAAATGAACACTTTAATCCATGTGAAAATTGTATTTTCTTCTTATTGAGCAAAACAAAATCTAGAACTAGTCTATACAGACCTCTAGGGTGCCATGCAAATCCAATCCATTGGGGGGAGTTTTTACTTTCTAATATTTATTGATGATTTTAGCAAGAAATTTTGGTTCTATTTTCTCAAGAACAAATATGAAAATTTCTCAAAGTTCATCGAGTTAAAATATTTGGTTGAAAAGAAGAGTGGAAAATACATCAAGGTGCTAAGGTCAGATGTGTTATAATTTTAGAAGTTACATTTAACTTCTTTAACATTCATTAACAATTGCTTGTAATAGGAGAATTGAAAGATAAACAATCATATAACACAAGATATATCCTGGGAAACCCTCATGGGGGAGAAAATACAACAATCAATTCTTTAGTATAGATTCATTCAACCAGTACAATGTCACATTACAGCTCTCCACAAGTAGACCAAGAAACCAAGATGTCATGTGCTAGACCTTCTTTTCTATGCCCCAAATATACAAGATAAAGTGAGTTGCATTTGCCTACAAATAAGAGGAACTCGACCTTTATTTATACACATTACTTGACTCCCAAAAAGACGCTACCTTAAGAGGGCCCGCTTTAACATTTATAATAAGGATAACAATTAAATAATAATTTCTTTTTGAGCCTATTTATACAATAATATTACAATAACCTTCTCGAAGTTTTACCAATACAAATAAAAAATAATATCTTCCGTATTTACATAAAAAATATCAACACTCCCTCTTAACTAGGAAGGTATTATTTGTTTCCACATAAGCTCATGACCATTGAGTGTTGAACATATGAATCTATACATCATCGAATATCCATAGTACAACATGAAATCATAGCCAATGCATTCAGGGCCTATGGGTAGCTCTAAAATAGCTTCAACATGTCACCATGACATCCACTACCCCGCAATGCATTTATACCTCATCATGTGCACCCGTGTGACTTCATAGCCAATGCATCAAAGGCATGTGGGTAGCTCTCAAATAGATACAACATGTCCCTGGGACATCGACTACTCCACAATGCATAAATACCTCATCACTCCCTCTAAAGAGGGACCACACCAAGCTTGTCCCTCAAGTTCTCAAACTTCGTCTGAGATAGTGGCTTGGTCAACACGTGTACAACCTGCTCCTTCTTAGTCATGTATTGGAGCCTCGCTACTCCCCTCTACACCATATCCCTTATAGTGATATTTGATCTCGATATGCTTTGACCTATCATCGAACACTTGATTCTATGACAACTTCATGGAACTCTGGTTGTCACACCAAATGTAGGTCACCTCTATTTTGAGACCAAATAACCCAGACAATAGCTTCTGAAGCCACACTTCTTCTCTACATGTTGCACATGCTACCACATATTCAACCTCAGTTGTATTGAATTTCACACATGATGGCTTCTTGTTGCTCCACAAAACCATAATTGAGCCTAGACTGAAGGAATATGTTGAAGTATTTTTTCGATCAGGAATACTGTCTATTATCAGACAAATTGGTAGGTGTAGACACTAACAGATCTCCCTAGTTCTACCTAGATCTAGAAAAAAATAGGACAAGACGCGACTCTTTCCCTAAGTTGTAACCATTGAATCTGCTAATAAGAAGGAATACATGACATACCTTTATATCGCTTCCTTAGGTCTCTGTTGTTCCCTCTTCGCTCCAGTACTCTCGTGAAGTCAAGTCCAAGACAACACAAGCCAACCAAAGTGAAGATAGTAGAGTATATTCAATGTCAACCTATGCATATGATCAAGGAATTACACAATAAAGTAAGAGTGACTTTATGGGAAAGGGACATGTCGCTGTATCATATTAATTGAAATTAGAATATACAACCTGATCGCCTTGATGTTGCAAGCTTCCTTTCAGTGACCCTTGGTTCCAACACACACACTTTCTCAGTACTTGTATGAAGAAGATCCAATACCTCTTGATAGACCAAATAGATCCTTCAAGATTTTGTCCAAGCAGGGTTCTTCACACAATTTTTTCACCAATTCTTCTTTCAATCTTGCTTAACCTTTTCCATGAGAAACCTTTCAATATATAGGAGAAGGAGAGATGGTTACATGGATGAGGATGATCCCATAAAATCTGAGAAGTCAGTAGAATGACAACCATGCAAATGCCAACTCGTTTTCTAGAAGATTCCCTTCTAGAACCCTCGAGACCTCTTCGTCTTTCCAAGCTTAAAAATAGGTTCAAACCCTATATATGGAGAATACTGTGAAAATTTCACACCCTAAGTGTGGGTAGCCTATGAGAATGAAGGATTCTCGCACCCTAGACCATAGGCAGCCTGCGAACTCATCTTAAAAATATGTTTTTGGAAGAAGACAGGAGCCACTTTTCTTAGGCAAAAATCCCTTGTTGATAGCCTGAATACATCATTGTTGAGACATCACCCAAGTAACCAAAATCATGTGTAACAAAATGCCCCCCAAATTATGAGACCAAAATCTGTGACAGTCAAAATACTTTGTAAACTGCGTGTGTGTGTCAAAAACCAGGAGTACACCTAATTGGAAACCTGCAAACAACCAAGCATCTGCAGAATATAATACCAATTCTAAGGTCGGCATTCCTATACTCAGATCATAAATGAATAAAATCATAAATGTAGGTCATGGCCACCAATTATACACCATGGATCCATGCTATCGAAATGCTACATAGCCACCAGGAATACACTATGGATCTATGCGAAAAGACTTAAATTCAGATGACATAGCCACATGACATACAAAGTGGATCTATGCGCCGTCACAAATTAAACATACTCCATCGTAACCTGGATCAACAAGATGAGACCCAAGGTCTTCAATCCCGTCACCGAAAAGTACAAATCTAGCCATGCAATTACATGTGCTGAGGTCGAACATGGTAGAAACCACTTGATTATCGGTCATTGATGAACCCATTAAAAAGTCTGAGGGAAATCGCCATTAATGTCAATGACTCCCAAGGTACACTAGTACAATCCAACGAATGTGAATAAATGAGCTGAGGTCGAACACTCGACGAAACCTCCCGATCAGTGGTCAATAATGAAAACCCATTGTCGAAAGTAAGGAAACCTGCCATTGAGGCATGCAAGTTCCAAGGTACCTGATAATATCTAAGTCTTGTTTCCGGATAATGAGTTGCAGTCGACGAAACAAGACTCATCATAGGAGGGCCTTGATGTATTCCCCATCGATGACATCAAATAAGTAACAGATTTTGAAGGTGAAACAGAGTATGAATATAGATTGAAACAGACATAGGGAAGGCTGACATGGTAAGAATGGACAACTACAAATGGCCGACTCAATAGAGGACTTGGATGAACTTCTTTTGAACATATGAATGACATGACCAAGGACTTGGCAGCACTGACTCGGAAATGACCCAGGATATGACCTTGTAGCAAGTCGAATGAGAGACAAATGGATTTCTCAAACCGGCTTTAAATGATGAATAGGGGGCGTCATGTTCAAGAGAGACACTTACTGCCATTAATATGAATACAAAAACACATCCCTTTCCCAAAATTTCCCCCACCATTTCTGGCGAGTACTTCTTTATTTTTATGCAATCTTGAGGAGGATATCATATGCTTGTTGATGTAAGCTCATCCTTCGGATGAGTCCCTCGGAGTATATTTAACGAACCCTAGGAAGGAGTGGCTTGGTTCCATTATGGGTCTTTCGATGTTTGTTTAACAAGTCCAAAGATAGAAAACTCGAGGGTTTTTCATGTTTTGAGAGTCTGAAAAACACTTAAAAAGAACTCTCTCAGATCCTTTTTCATAAAATAGTTTGATAGGACTGAAAAAGTGATAAAATATCACCCATCGAGCGTTTTGTTTAGATACTTTTATGAGCGTGAACAGAACAAGGTCACTCGACCATCTTTTCGTTTTAATGGAGTGTGAAAAGATCTTAAAAGATACTCCTTTGCGTTCGTCATTTTCGTGTGACCATGACAAGTATGAAAAGACAAGAAAAGTATACTCGGTTATGTTCTCGTGTATTTTCAAGCACGAGAACGTACGAAGACTGAGCTCTAGGTCTTTCTAAAAACCCTAAAAAATAGTCGTACATGCAACAAAAAAGAAAAAACATCTGTACTCCTTCGTGTGGACTTCAAAGTTGCTATATCTGCAAAAATTCACACTCATAGGACTATTAGGCATTAGGTTTTATAGGAAAAACAATATAAAAATCAACAAAAATGGTAAAAAGTGAATAAATATGGGTAAAAATGGCTTTTACCATTTCATTGTGATTTTGCCAAGAACTTTGCCCAATACACCTCATTTTCCCCCAAATTTTGTTGCTCGATCGTGGGAGGTACAAGCGACCATTTGGCGAACCGTCTCTGCCAACGAGGTAAGCTCTTGATCTTCTACCTTTTCCATGGTTTAGTTTTAGTTTTTATTGGCAATTTTCAAGGTTTTAGGTTCATTTTAGGGCCATAACTTGCGCCCAAGCGTTCTCGCGGGCTGGCCATGTGGGATCTGCGAGAATATAGGATTCTCGTAGGCGACCTTAAGGGCACCTATGAGAATCTCGCACTGTGCTAAAGGGGCACCTGCGGGGGCCGAAAAAATGAAATTTAAAGTTGATTTTTGCTCAATAAAAATTATGCCAAGGTTTGAAATAAGTTGTTGACCCTTCTCTTATGGTTCTTGTGTAGGTGTTTGATCATCACAATGCTGGAGTGGTGAGAAAGAGAACATGAGGAAGACGATGCTATTGCCGGGAATTACCCAGGTACAATTGCTTCCCTTTGGGACTGTGGGATCTTGAAATTCTTTAGGATTCCGGGTATGAGGGACCAACTCAGATTGTTGGAATACCTGGTTCATATGTGGGACGTGGACCAACAATTGTTTCACGTGAGAGTCCACACGTTGACCCTAGATATTGAGGATATCTATTTTCTAACAGGACTATCACGACATGGGTACCACGCTAGCTTGACCGATAGCCGAGGTGGTAGACTCCCTATGAGTGAGTATTGTCACCAGTACTCTGTTCATGAGGCAGAAAGAAGAAAGGGAAAGTTTTCTATTTGGGGGGTCCAAAACTTAACCCTGTGAACCATATTGTTCACTATAGCATGCATGACCGAGAGTGCATCTCCACACATGGCTCTCGAGATCTACTTCCAATAATCCATAGAGTGCACAGAACCACGAGTCTTCAACTGGCCAGATGCAGTTCTCTATAATATGAAGAGGCAATTGACGAAGTGTAGGAGGGGCAACTTGAAGCAGTTTGGGTATAGATCACTTTTGGTGTCCTTCTTCCTTGAGAGGGTCCCATTGTTGAGATTACAGGTTGACTGGGGTTTACCATCCCCACAGGATTCGAGGATGCTAAGGTGTGGCAACCTCATGGCCCGACATGTAGCTAGGCCCATCATCAAGTACAATGATTCATTTTTTGATTGGTTGTGGCCACAGATGTTGATGATTGATGACTACACATATGCTGGTTTGGATTTCTGAGGGGATCCAGATTTGGCCCTACCTAAGGATGCTCAGTGGGGTGACCTAGGTAAGAAGTACACATTTTGTTCTTTTTAAATGTTTTTGTAATTTTTATCATATAAAATGTTTTTATGTTTGTCCAAGAACTAATCAAAAAATCTCTTTTTGATGACACAGATGTCGGACCATATTGACCTCTAGGAATGTCTCCTATTCAGCAGCAAGGAGAGGTGGCTCCAGTGGTGTGATGGGATGTCGAAGACTATGAGGCAGTGGAGCAGAACTTGGAGGGGTTGACCACTGACGTCCCAGATATGGCTATTGGGGAGATCCCTAGAAATTATCATCACCATACTGTAGGCGTGTCAGAGTCTATTAGTCAACTGCTTCGTAGGGTGGCCCGGGAAATTATGTTTTATCATGAGCATCACCCATGACGCTATTTTGTAGAAGCTATGAGCTTCACATTTTGAGATTTTGGTCCTTGGACAAAAACTTTTGATCGTTATATACATATATACGGCTTCTACTGGCTTATCTTGTGTTGTGTGATACATGTGATGTGATTGGTTTATAAATGGCCCAAATGTCTGTCTAATACATAGTTAGATAATGCACCAGTCAATGTGTTTAGACATCTAGGAATGTGCTGATACTCAATATAATCAGAATAACGTTCCAAGAGGCGAATTCGTAAATATACTCGTAATAAAGTAGGACTTCGAATAGCATAGACATTACTTAGCTGTAGTGCTACTAGCTACAAATCGAGTCGTACAACCAAGTGGCAGATACTGAGTGAAATAACATCAATCAACAATTTGATGATGGCATTGTACTCTGCAATATTGTTGGTCACACGGTCGAGACACACACCTCATAGAATGATAAGTTCGTTTGTAGGGGCATAAATTGCCCAAGCAACATAAGCAAGGTTCTGAGTACTACAGCTAGCGCCATCACCGAAGCCAGTGTGGGGTAGAGAAGACTCCGACATATAGAAACCAAACACAACATAACATAAGCAGTTGAGGGCAAAGACCAGATAATGAAAAATCATACTGCAATAACACACAAGAAGTATGATACAATAAAATACAAGCACTCATGCACAGGTGATCTTAGGCATAATACTTCTTTAAGTACAACCCATTTCTGGGTTCACTCAAAGGGATACCATCGTAGTCCACTAACTCATAAGCTCCTTTCTCCAAAACTTGTCTAATGATATAAGGACCTCGCCACATAGCTTCAAATTTTCCTTTTCCTAGCATATATCGATCTTGTTCGTAAAGGAGAACCAAATCACCTTCGGAGAAAACGCGAGGCTTGACATGTTTGTCGTATTGGGATTTGACGCATTTCTTTTGGGCTTCTCTGACTAGGGTGGCGTCATGACGAGTTTCGTCTAATTGCATGAGATACAATAGATGTTCTTCTTTGGCATAAGTGTTTGGGAGGAGTTCGATGACTAGTTTTAGGGAGGTTATCTCACATTCAATCGACAGGATGACTTCTAGATCATAGACTAACTGGAATGGTGTAAACCCGATAGCAGACTTAACGGATGTCTGGTAAGCCCACAATGCTGAAAACAACATCGTGTGCCATCTTGTTTTGTGAATCCCTATCATTCGTCGAAGCATGGTAATGAGGACTTTGTTAATTGCTTCGAATTGGCCATTGGCTTGTGGGTAATAGGGTGTTGAGTTTTCATGGCAAAGACCCAACTTTTCAATGAGTTTGGACATCATGAAGTTTCTAAAGTGGCTACCGTTATCAGTGACAATAGCCTGAGGAACACCAAAATGAGCTAATATTGATGCGGTCTTTCCGATGTTGTCAAATGTCGGCATTGCCTTGACCCATTTCGTAAAATAATCTACGGCTACAATAATGTATCCATGCCCCCCAGCCGATTGAGGGTGACATGTCATGAAATCAATACCCCATTTTGTAAAAGGACCAACGGAGACCACAAGATGAAGAGGAGTAGGGTGTGACCATATTTTATTGTTGTAGGTCTGGCAAGCGTGGCATTTTTGGACGAAAATTATCCAATCGTTAAATAAAGAAGGCCAAAAATACCCTGCGCGCAAGATCTTCTAGGCAGTAGCATACCTAGACATATGACCACCACAGGCTCCAGAATGGAAGTCATTTACGGCTTTCTCGGATTTATCAAAACTGAGGCAGTGTCGAAAAATGGAGTCAATCCCACGACGATAAAGAGTATCACCAAGGATAATATACTAACGGGATTGGTAGCATATTCGACGGCGGTCAGTACTAGACAAATTGGGCCGAAAAGTCTAGGTTTGGAGATATATGATGATATCTCCATACCAAATATCATCGAAACTAATCAGGAAAAGGGATTCATTAGGTAATGAATCGACTGCTACATTTTTCGTCTTAGAGTAGGGAAAGTCGCATATCAACTCGATAAACACTAATGATTTCTTGGACTTAGCGCATTCGAATTCTAAGTCAAACTCCTAGAGTATCACGATCCATTTGGAGTATTTTCCCCCTAGCAGTTGACGTGTAAGAATGTGTTGCATAGGGTTGCAGTTAGAAATTACCGTAGTCTTGTGAGAGAGGATATAGTGCCAGAAATGTTGAACTGCTTGGACGAATGCCAAGGCCAATTTTTCAACATGTAAATACTTGGTTTCGGTAGGCGTAAGACTTCGACTCAAGTAATAGATAACATTATTGTCATGAGAATCATCCTCCTGGATGAGAACCATAGAAATGGTGTAGTCTGAGGTTGCGAGGTAGAGGAAATAATCGTGACTGTAATCAGGTGGGAAGAGAAGTGGGGTACGTGTCAGAGATAGTTTCAAAGCTTCGAAAGCTTTGTTGGCAGTCGTATCCCATACGAACTCAGACCCTTTCTTGAGCAGTCATGTAAATCCAAGGGTTAGTTCGGCATAGCTCGGGATGAAACGACGAAGAAAGATTGCCTTCCCTTGGAAACTTTGTAACTGGCGAAGCAAAGGAGGAGGGAGATTGAGAATCACCTCGACCTTCAAAGGATCTACCCAGATCCCTTGACGTGAAAAAATAAAGCCTAGAAGTCAGCCAGATTTGACGCAGAAAACACATTTGTGAGAATTCAAGCATATATGGTAAAACTGACATCCAAGGAAAATGGTTCGGAGGTGTATTTAATGATATACACGATGCATGGAATGAGCAGGTAATTTGTCTAGATATGGCTGCACGATGTGCTTGATATCATGGAAGGTGTAAGACATAGCACGCTGAAAAGTTGCGCTAGCGTTTTTCAAACCGAAATGAAGTTTTCGATAGGCAAAAGTGCCCCAAGCACAAATAAAAGAGGTTTTGTGTTGGTCCATGGGAACGATATTGATTTGATAATATCCAGAGAAACCATCCATCAGAGAGAATATTTCACTGTCGGCACAATCGTCGATGATCTAGTTGACGAAGGGGGTAGGAAAGTTGTCTTTAGGACATGCTTTGTTAATATCCCTATAATCAATGCACATGCGGATTGTGCCTTGTTTCTTGTCGATTGGGATAGGATTGGAAACCCAGTCAGTGAGAGCCACTGGTAAATAAAGCCGGCTTTGAGAAGTTTCTCGACTTCAAGATTGATAGCGGTCGATTTACGTCGGTGGACCGGACGAAGACGTTGTCGGACAGGTTTAGCGTCTGGGTATGTATTAATATCATGTATCACAATTTTGGGGTCAATACCTGGAATTTAGTCATAGCTCCAGGAGAAGACGTCATGGAATTATTTGAGAAGTGACTTGTAGATTGCAATTTCATCAGGGGAACACAAATCTCCGATATGCACATTTTCGACAATTCCAGGTTTTATGGATATGTCAAGGGGGATGGTGGGTGAGATATTACTTAAGTTCCCTTTTTAAAACACATCGTGTGTAGCATTGGGAACGGTAGAAATGATGACAACGGTCGACGGGGTCGAGATCCATTGGTAACCCTCGATGGTGTGTTGTTACAGGAAGAGGATGGAACGATGATGTCCATCGTCCCAGGCGGTGTCTTCCAGAATAGACATAATCATCTTGTTCGTGGGAAAAATGACGCGGAAAGGATCTGTAGATAAATCACCAAGAGAGGGGGTAGAAGGGGTTACCGATTGAATGGCCTGATAGGCGGATTCGATTGGACTCAAAGGCATTTCGTTGCCATAACGAAGATGATCGCTGGGGTTGGGTATAATCCATGGGTCGTGAGACGTAGGGGTTCCATGAATAGAGGTGGAGATCATGTTGATCAAGGAAACAGATGGATGTGGAACATCAGGTGGTGGGATGGGGAAGGTACCCATTAATGAGTAGTCTTTAAGAAGACCCACACCGACATTCTCGTATTCGGGGGGGTTTTGGCAATGAACGGTATGTTGTCGGTACATGAATCTGAGTTAAAGAAGGCTAATTGGTCAACGGTAATTAACTTTCCTTTATGTGCGAAATGTATGACACGAAAAAGAGTCTACACAATTGCATGCATGGAATCAATCCAGCTACAACCAAGTA
>JZKD02S0557899.1:191211-219115 GCA_000966675.3 Picea glauca | reverse complement strand
ACTAGGTCAGAAGCATAACTCATCTTGCTTTACGTCTAACAATGAGGTCAGAAGCAAGGATCACACAACGTCATGCTTTACGTCTAACAGCGAGGTCAGAAGCATGACTCATCTTTCTTTACATCTAACAACGAGGTCAGAAGCAAGGATCACACAATGTCATGATTTACGTCTAATAGCGAGGTCAGAAGCATGACTCATCTTGCTTTATGTCTAAAAGTGAGGTCAGAAGCAAGGATCACACAGTGTCATGCTTTACGTCTAACAGCAAGGTCAGAAGCATGACTCATCTTGCTTTACGTCTAACAGTGAGGTCATAAGCATGACTCATCTTGCTTTATGTCTAACAGCGAGGTCAGAAGCATGAATCATCTTGCTTTACGTCTAATAGCGAGGTCAGAAGAAAGGAATACATATACTCCCCCTTTCAGAGAGGGTCCTTTCGGACAATACCAAGCTTATCTCGAAAGTGTTCAAACTTTACATGAGATAGAGGCTTAGTCAACACATCAACAACTTGTTCATCCATGGTAATGTACTGGAGCTTCAAGGCTCCTCTCTGTACCATGTCGCGGATGAAATGATAGCGGATCTCTATGTGCTTCGACCTGTCGTGGAACACATGATTCTCTATCATTTTAATGTAGCTTTGATTGTCACATAGAATTGTGGTTTATCTCATCTCCAAATCAAATAGGTGTGTCAACAACTTTCGAAGCCATATAGATTCGCAGTTAGCAGAACATGCGGCAATGTACTCTGCTTCCACTGTGCTGAGAGAAATACTGGATTGCTTCCTACGCTGCCATGAGGTCATAGCTGATCCCAAACTGAAATAGCATCCAGAAGTGATTTTTCTGTCAGCAATGCTTCCTACCCAATCTGCATCAGTATATCCACTCAGTGTGAAGTCATGATCTCCATCATAGCTGAGACCATAATCCATTGTACCTTTAAGGTACCTCATCATATGTTTTGCAGCCACTAGGTGAACACATCTGGGCTCTACTAGAAACTGACTCAAGGTGTTCACTGCAAAACATAAGTCTGGTCTAGTGTTCGTCAGGTACATCAGCGATCCAATAATCTATCTGTACAAAGTGGCATCTATCAAATCTGACGAAGTTTCAACCAACAGCTTCATCTTTTCTTCCATGGGTGTATTCATGGACTTGCATTCTAGCATGTCGAATCTCTTTAAGATTTCAACTGTGTACTTCCCTTGGTTAAGGAAGATTCTTTATGGACTCTGCCATACCTCAATACCTAAGAAGTAATGCATTAGGCCAAGGTCTTTCATTTCAAATTCTGTGGCAAGTCTCTATTTACATTCAACGATGAGATTTTCTTCTCCAGTTATGAATAAGTCATCCACATACAGTAAAAGTATTACTAGTTCATTATCCATGATCTTGAAGTAGAGATTTGAATCTGCTTTACTTTTGGTAAAGCCCAAGCTCGTCAAGAAACTGTCTATACGGCCATACCAAGCTCTGGGGGCTTGTTTCAGTCTGTATAAGACTTTCTTCAATCAACAGACATGAGAGTTCCTGTCTTAAACCTCAAATCCTTGGGTTTTCTCTATATACACTTCCTCTTCAATGAAACCATTCAAAAAAGATGTATTCAAATCCATCTAGTGCAACTTCAATTTCATTTTGACAGCAAGAGCTATAGTGGTTCTGATCAAAGTGTATCTGGCCACAGGAGCAAATGTCTCTTCATAATCGATTCCCTCCTTCTGGGAAAAGCCTTGAGTGACAAATCTTGCTTTATATTTCTCAATACTTCCATTAGCAACATGTTTTATTTTGAAGAGCCATTTTGATGATACCACATCCTTACTTTTTGGTCTGGAAACTATTTCCCATACATCATTGTTTATTATGGATTGGTATTCCTCTATCATGGCATCTTCCCATTCCTTCTTCTAGATGGCCTCTTCAAAACATGTGGGTTCTACATCAAAGCCGTGTAACTGGAGAATGGCTTTGGTCTCTTCACCTGTCTTGTGGTTCCTTCTCGAACACCATACTTCTCTCCATCTTGAATAAGCTCTCTTGCCCAAGTAGGATTTATTTTATGGGAGAAGGTCATTTGAGGAGGTTCTTGAACTTCTGTTATATCATGATCTTCAGGAGTATCCTCATCAGGGGAAGTTACGACTTCCCTTACAGGTTCTGCAACTCTAGGAAATTCCCTCACGGATTCTGTCGTCCTGGGATTCATAGGTTCCTCTTCATATACCTCTTCAAGCTGGCATCTTCTTGATTTATTAAGTGCATATTCTTCATCAAAGGTCATGTCCCTGCTGATCTCAATATGGTGGTGACCAGGTATGTATATTCTGAAGGCTTTGGATACCTCACAGTATCCCACAAATATTCCCTTCTTTCCGTAGGGTTCCATCTTGTTTCTTTTCTCTTTCGGTATATGGATAAATACTGGATAGCTAAATATTTTGAGATGGCTTACCTCTGGCTTCTTTCCGGTGAACATTTATTCTGGGGTATTGAACCCAAGTGCACTATGGGATAATCTATTCTGCACATAAACAACTTCCATAGTTGCTTCTGCCCATAAGCACATAGGAAGATCTTGATCGTGAATCATGGTCTTCACAGCTTCCATAATCGTTCTGTTCTTCCTTTCAGCTACACCGTTTTGTTGAGGATTATAGGGAGTAGTTAGTTCCCTCTTTATCCCGACATCTCTGCAGAAGATTATGAACTCCTTCGAGGTATATTATCCTCCATTATCTAACCTGAATATCTTAATCTTTCTTTCGGAAAGATTCTCTATCAAGGCTTTGAATTTCTTGAATTTACTGAATACTTCATCTTTAGATTTTAAGAAATATATGCAGGTCTTACGAGAATAATCATCAATGAATGATACATAGTATACATACCCACTAATGGAGGATGATGGCATTGGGCCACACACGTCTGAATGGATGAGTTCCAATGCTCCTTCTGCTTTGTTGTCCCTCTTTGGAAAGGGGTTCTTGATGTTATTCCCTTGTGCACATCCATTGCATATGCCTTCCTGATCAACCTTGAGCTCTGGTAAACTTGTGACAGCTTTGCATATGTAAGGTATCACCTTGTAGTTGATGTGGGCCAATCTTCTATGCCAAAGTTCGCATGAGTTTTCGATGGCATGGGTCATAGTAGTTTCTGGGTGACCCTTCAGCTTATAGAAACCATTTTCTTCACTTCCGATGATTATTTCTTCATTTAAGATTTATCCCTTAGCCCACATAAGAATGTCTCCATCTATGAAGGCAACTCTATAGCCTTTCTTGTCTAAATATGATATGGAGAGCAAGTTCTTCTTTAGGCCTGATACATAGAGTACGTCCTTCATTGTTATTGAGTTTTCTGAATCTAGCTTGTAGTTTGATTATCCTATTCCCTTGATGGGATATTGATAATCATATCCAAGAGTTACTTTCTAAGAAAAATTCTTTTCTGAAATACGATAGTATTTTTCTTATGCGTCATATGATTTGATGCACTGCTATCAATGAGCCATGTGTCCTCTCCAGGTGATACAGATCCTGAGAGCGCTGAGATTAAGACATGGTCCTTAATCATCTTCATAGGTGGTTCTTCATATTCGGAAATGTGAGCATGTTGCCTTTTGTGCTTCCTCTTGTACTCTTCTCTTATGACTGGACAATTATTCTCCTTGTGTCCCATCTTATCACAATGATAGCATTGTATAGATGAGAGATCTCATCCTTTGCGTTGTCCTTTCTTCTGAAAATTTCTTGAATGGGATTCTTGATTGTTGAATTTGTTTGATGGTTGTGGTTCTCTATGAGATTCCCTTTTGAAGTAGGGTTTCTTCCTTCCTCCTTTTGTATGAGTAGCTAGTGATTGATCATCGTCCCTTTCTAGTAGTGCTTCATAGTTGGCTACCCTTGTCTCTTCTTGGGTGCATTCTTCCCATAGGCTTTCAAACTATAGTTTCTTCTTTCTACCACATACTGATTGGATGAAGGCATCCCAAGGTCGTGCGAGACCATTTAGGGTGGTTATTACAAATTTGTCTTCGTTGACGGTATCTCTAATCGCTTTCAACTGTTCTTTTATTTCGGAGATTCGGGAGAAATATTCTTGAATCATTTCTCCTTTCTGCATCTTGGTATTCTTCAACTGGGTTCTGAGATAAATATTTCGATTGATGTTCTTTCCTTCATATAGTTTTCTTAGATCATCAAACATCTCCTTCATGGTTTTCTTTGACGATACATACAGGATCAGGTGGTCTTTGATTGAATCTGCAATGATTCTTTGAGCCCTGATTGAGTCCTTCTGATGCTTCGCTTTCTCTACGACATCTTCAGGTTCCTCCACTTCTTCTTTGATAAATCTTGATAGGTCATTCTCTGCAAGGATCAGACCGATCCTATACTTCCAGGCATGGAAATTGTCTATGCCTTCCAATTTCTCAACAAGCTTTGTGCTTGCAGACATCTTGTACTTTCGGCAACAAAAATAACCAAAAATTGAAAGTGCTCGAAATCAAATTTTAACCTTACCAGGAGGTGCGCTTGGCTGAGGCGAGTAGCCTGGTGTCCTCATATCTGAGAAAATCCAAATTTTACCCCGTCAAATCTGATCTGTGGATTTTTGGACTGGTGCTTCCGGTAATTCAGGTACTCTGGTACTTCTGGTACTGGTTTTTTGGTACTTCTAGTACTCTAGTGAAACTAGGGTTTCACTTTTCGGGAGATTCAGCCACTAAAAAGGTGCGCTCTAGGTGCCAAATTGATCCTTGGGTAGGGCACAACTTTCTAGGAGGTTAGGGAGCTGAAAATACTCACTTTTGCAAAACCCTAATTTTTGGGTACGGTAAAAGTGACATTTTTCCTCTTGCAAATAATGCTTTCTTTAGGTTGTCTCTGATACCATGTTAATGTTTATGCCATTATTATAGTTCTTTGCATTTCATTAAATAAGAGCATAATAAGAACAAGATCACTGAGAAATGCACATTCACAAGAGACACAACATTTATCCTAGGAAACCCTCTAGGGGAAGAAAACCCAGCAAAAACTTCCTTATCATAAATAGCTTACACAATGTTCAAGAGATAACTCAAACCAATACAGAAAGTTCTCCCCAAGAGATGAACCACCCTTCTTCTCCTCTCTCCAACTGGTAATTACAGCTTGCCTCATAAGAGAATGAGCAAGTGAGTTGTGTGTTTGAAGTGAGGCGCTAGCCTCTTATTTATACAAGACTGGCACGTGTGAAAGGTCACAACTGGTAGGGCCGACCTCTCACTCTGGTTGGGTAAACCCACCTTTAATTAATTTTGGGTCTTGCATAATAACTGTTGGGGTTGACTTCTTATTCTTCCTATTACAATTGTCCAATGACCAATCCAAAAAAGGGGATTTGGTCCTAATATAATTACCGACATGATTAATCCACAATGGGGATTAATCCTAATAATAAAATAATAATAAGAATGTTCTTCGCAGTTACATTATTTCAACAGAGGCACCCTCATCGATAACTGTTCTACAAATGTTTTTGTCGGAGATAATAACTTGTATTTGGAATGTGAGTTGAGGGGGTAACCTTTGAATATGATCTTCCAAGTCAAAAATTATTAAATTCATATCTGTAGGGTCGATTCCACTGATAGCTTTCAATAGTGCCTTTCGTTGTATAGGACAACTTTGAAGGACTTCGAGGGCTGACATCGTGGATGGTTCTTGGGCCAGATCTTCAATAATACTGTAGTTTTGGGCAGCACGAGCATGAGGATTGAAATCCAATTTCTGAAGGACGCCCTTTGGAGGAGGGAGAAGAACTATGTCGAGGCTTGGTCATTCAAGATGAAGAGGACTGTTGGTATGTGGAGTCATGGGAGATGGTTGGACCAATGAAGGAGGTATCGCATCAACCTTCTCTTTGGAGGAAGAATAATCTTTGGCTCAAGTGGTAAGTGTGATGTCATTCTGCTTTGAATCACTTATACACATTAAGACATAGGATGTATTGGAGGGGGAAGGTTGGTCATGAATGACCAATTGGGCCTGTTGTTGAGAAGGGAAGGGTTGTGACAATATGGCCAGAGTGGGTGGTTTTGTGGTGCCTTGAAGGAACTTAGTAACCTCGTCTCATCGTGGACAATCCTTAGTGTAGTGATCATCACCACAGATAAGACAAGGGTATCGAGGTTTTCTCTTATCCCTATCGTCAACATGTGGTGTTTTGGTTCTCTCTATTTGTGAATTATTTTTTTCCTCCTTATTCTTACCCTTTCCCTTTTTGGATTTTTTTTTACCGATGGGGGTAGATTGAACAACATTTACCTCAGAAGTCTTGCTGGTGGGGGGGGTAGGAGATAAATCATTTTGAACATTAGAAGAAATGGGTTTGGGGTTATTGCTAGAGGTTTGGACAGAATGAGGTTGGGCATGGAAAGTGCCAATCACATTGTCAGTTGCATGAGAAGCAGTTGGAGTAGTTTAAGTGGTGGAAGTAGAAGGACGAGGTGCATCAAGGAGTAAGTTGTAAAGAGTACCCGGTTGTGAGTAAATGAGGTCAAGGTATTGAGCACGACTAATGTCTTGTTCTTCTATGACAACTCCACCCATGGAAATGTCATGACCGATGTCGTTCACGAATGATTTCATGAACCACTCTGCCAACAACTGATCGGGAAGTTCAATTTTGATGAGACGTCGCCTCCATCGCCACTCATGAATGTGATCGGAGATATGAGTGGCTTTGGTTTGTTTGAAAGAACTCAAAATATCAGTCCTTGTTTCATAGCGGATCGGTAACTGGTAGTGGGTGAGGAAAGCCATAGCGAGGGTGTTGAAATCGGCGAAGAAACCTCGTGGTAATTCTATATACCACTTCGCGGTTGAACCTATGATTGTTCGCTGAAAAAGGCGTAAACGAATAGAGTCATCCATCAAGGAGTTGGATGAGCACCAAAGGTGAAAATTCATTACATGATTGTTCGGTTCCCCCCCTCGGTTTACCATCAAATTTAGGGATGTCGGATGGTAGTTTGGATGGTATGGCGGGCCATTGAGGAGAGTGACGGATCAGATCATTTAAAATCCTCGACAGATACAAGAGATCTATGGTGGATAAGAAAGGTAACTGTCTATTCACATGCGGGTACTGGTGACTTTGGGGAGGGAGTCCCGTCGACAAACCAGTGGGACCATAAGTAGTCTGCATATAATGCGAGGATCTGGGTAGATTCAGTTGTTGGTATGGAGGCAAGTAACTCATAGGGTTGTACCCTTGAACGGGGGCGTGGGGTTGAGCATTCGAGCCCCAAATAGGATTAGACATACCTGTATAGGGTTTTCCTGTACCAAGGGGTATGATAGAGCTCGTTTGAGGCTGTTTCCCTCTAGTCAGTGGAGGATTATGTTGTAGAATATGATTCCAATATTGGGCCAAGGATGAAGGTATGTTTTTTCCATAGGGTGGGGTCGGTGGGAGTTTCCCTCCAATCGGGGGTTGTGTCCTAAGTGGGATTCGTCCTACAAGGGGGGGGGTTGAGTTTGGCCTCCATGATGAAATTGTCCACCAACATGAATCTGGTAACTAGGTGTGAAAGACGAGATGGTGCCACTAGGATCAATGCCTCCGATAGAGGATGGAGGATGTCCTCTGAAGGGGGGTGGAGCAAGTGTCAGAATGAAACTGGGAAGATGGTGCCCAGAAGGAGTGGGACCACCAGAAGTTCTGGATGTGATTTGCGTAGCCATGGGAATAGAAGCATTCAACGCACGATATCTGGGTGGAAGTGTTGGGGTGACTCTGGACGAAATCGGTGTGCCAATGGAGGCTTGGCTAGCCATGGTAACCCCGGTGTGAGGACTCATAGTATTTTTGTAATGGACCATTTGTAGAGGGAGAGTCAAGATGTGGTCAGCTTGCGGAGCTTCTATACCAGGAAAATAATAAGCAGTAGTAAAAGGTACTGCATCTGGATCAGATGTTTCAGGCAGCTCAGGTGCGACAGTGATATCAACGCCTGCTCCTGAGCCAAAGAGATCCCATCTAAAAATGCCAGTAGTCCACAAAGGGTCTTGACCCTCAAGTCCTAGGAAAGGTCCAGTTGGTGATCCATAAGACTGAACAACTAAGGTTACAGAAGAATTCATTCGCACAATATGTCTCTCGGAGTTGGGATGATGTTGGAAGTCCTCTCGAGAATTGGTAATTTGAAACCATTCTAGAGAGTTAGTTATTTCCATTTGTGGAGTGGCAACATCTTGGACTTCACTCTGTTGAGGAGAGCCCTCCAGTGAGTAGGTAGGGAAGGGTTGAGAACCTTCTAGATTTTCTAGGGGTAAGCCTTGCATTCTACATGAACGGTGTGGAGGGTCAATTTTGATCGATTTAAAAACTTATGAAGGAAATTCTATGGCCAACTTGGGTAAACAAACAACATGCACTAGTAAAACTCTAGGAAGAAAAACGAAGAAAACAAGACCTTTTAATTCCGAAGTCACTAGTTGGTGATGAAATCCAATGTCGCAACGACGAGACAAGAAGGGGCTGGGCTAGGGTGGAAAAGTTACGTTGATGACCTACTTAACTGACTTACACCCTAGTGCAAGCTCCCACAAATAATCGTGGGTATACCCTCCAAGGATCCCAAGTGAGTTTGGCCAATGTCGATTCCAGGTACCGTGAAGACTTTCCCCTTCACAGTCACCTTGTGTAAGACCCTAAGAAGATAGGCTACTAAGGTTACCACCAACAACAATAATTCCTGGGGGAACATTTGATAGTCTGATCCACATGCAAGGGTAGGGTATCTAGCCCGAAACCAACTTGAGAGGCTTCCACTCATCATTGTGGGTATACCTTCAAGTGACCCCCATAATACATGCAATCTCTACACTGATATCAACAAAGCAGGGTGAGTAACTATGTCAATTTCAATGCGACCTCGGGTTTGACCCTTGTGTGAGAAGGGCTTCCCAGGACAAAATGCTGCAAATGGAATTTGACACTCCTTACCACAATATGCTATTGTGTGTTTTGTGCTTTGGAGAGTATATCTCACTGCTTATTCCAAAGCTCTATCCTAGATAAAGTTGGTGTAAAAGAGTCCTAGAAGAAGTTACTAATTAAATTTTAAAATTTCACAGTATTATTAAAGGTTGTTGTTACTCAAAGGAGATGGAAATGAAACTGATGTTGTGTGAGACTCTGACCCAACAATGCATATATAGGAATGAATGATACAAATTTTTTGTTCGATGAATCCTATTTACAGGAGGGAAAGAGGAGTTTTTTGGAACAATATGAACTACGATGTATGATCTTCTCTTAAATGCAATATCAATCAATCATGAACAATGCAAATTCTCTATTCATTCTATTTCAACAATTGAGTGCCAATATTTTCAAATAAAAAGTTGCTTAAAATGAAAAAATGTTTTTTAATTTTCACTAGAAACCAAACAACAGTGGTGGAACTAAGAAAAAACAAGCAACCAATGAAAAAGAAATACCCAACAAACACCCAAACTAATCTTTCAATGAAGACAAAAATAACAAAGAGACAAGACTAGTCTCTTCAAATGCACATGGATAACAATTTTCCAAGTAATGAGCAATTGAAAAAGACAATTAATCCCAACTTTTAAATCGATCACTGGCTCCCAACCAAACAAGCACTTGGATTTCAAAACCAAAGATTATATCCTTGTTAAGAAAAGGTCAAGAGGTAATAGTTGAGAAAAAATGAACAAGAAGAGCTTTCGATTTCCAAAGACTAATCATTCACAAAATTCGAAGTCAAGAAACAATCAATCACTGGCCAGAGAAGTTCTTTTCAGATAGACAAACAAATCTGGGCATCTGAGGGAAAAATGGGCTTAAATCCAAAAAATTGCAAGTGGGTTCGTAGGATGGCAGTGGGGTGCAGTGCGAGAATGAAGGATTCTCACAGGCTAGACAAAGGCAGAGTGTGAGAAGTTCGCACTGAACTGACTAGCAGGATGCAGACTCTAGTGGTTCTCGCAGGCTACAAAAGGGTGCATTGTGAGAAGGCCTGAAACTAAGAAAATTTTTGGAAAAAGACAAATTTTGAAGGAACTTTTGGACCCAGAGAGTCTATTAGGGTCTCCTCAAGACTCAGAGATTGATGGAAATGAAAAATGGTAAGTTAAGAGAAAATGGCCAAGGAAAAACCACCAAAAACCACCAAAAATGGGTTTCATCCCCAATGAAGTCGCCAATTTTGTTATCAGACAAATCGGTAGGTGAAGACACTAACACATCTCCCTAGATCCACCTAGATCTAGAACAAAATAGAGCATGACACAACTCTTTCCCTAAGTTGTAACCATTGAATCTGCTAATAAGAAGGATTACGTGACATACCTTTATATCACTTAGGTCTCTGTTGTTCCCTCTTCTCTCTGATACTCTCGTGAAGTCAAGTCCAAGACAACACAAACCAACCAAAGTGAAGATAGCAGAGTATATTCAATTTCAACCTATGCATATGATCAAGGAATTACATAATAAAGTAAGAGTGTCTTTATGGGAAAGGGACATGTCGTTGTATAATATTAATTGAAAGTAGAAGATACAACCTGTTCGCCTTGATTTCACAAGCTTCCTTTTAGTGACCCTTGGTTCCAATACACACACTTTCTCAGTACTTGTATGAAGAATATTCAATACCTCTTGATAGACCAAATAGATCCTTCAAGCTTCTGTCTAGGCAGGGTTCTTCACACAATTCTTTCACCAATTCTTCATTCAATCTTGCTTAACCTTTTCCATGAGAAACCTTTCAATATATAGGAGAAGGAGAGATGGTTACATGGATTAGGATGATCCCATCAAATCTGAGAAGTCAGTAGATTGAAAACCATGTGAATGCCAACTCACTTTCTAGAAGATTCCCTTCTAGAACCCTCGAGACCTCTTCTCCTTTCCAAGCTTAAAAATAGGTTTGCACGTTATATATGGAACAAACTATGAAAAGTTCGCACCCTAAGTGTGGGTAACCTGTGAGGGTGAAGGATTATCACACCCTAGACCATAGGAAGCCTATGAACTCATCTTAAAAATATGTTTTTGGAAGAAGATAGGAGCCACTTTTTTCAGGCAAAAAGTCCTTGTTGGGAGCCTGAATACATCACTGTTGAGACATCACCCAAGTGACCAAAATCATGTGTAACACTATCAGCCCAATCTGAGTCTGGATATCCATATAATCAGAACTCATGCTCTATCACATACTTGAGACCATAATCCAATCCATCCTTAAGGTACCTCATCACATGTTTTGTTGCGACCAAATGAACCTTCCTGGGTTGCTCCATATACTCACTCAGGGTGTTCACAAAAAAACATATATCCAATATCATTTTCATCAAGTACATCAACGAACCCACCATATGACTATATAAATTAACATCCACAGTGTCCAAATTTGTATCCTCTAGCAATTTAATATTTGATACCATAGGTGTAGCCATTGCCTTGCAATCCAACATCCCAAACCTCTTCAAGATTTCCACTGCATACTTCCATTGATTCGGAAATATCTCATCATGTCTCTGTTATACCTTGAGACCCAAAAAGTAATGCATCATCTTGAGATCTTTCATCTCAAACTTAGAAGCTTGTTCTCTCTTACACTCTGATATGAGATTTTCCACACCAATTGGAAAGAATTTATCCTCATACAACAGTAGTATTACCTGGCTATCATCCACAACCTTAACGTAAAGTTTAGGATATGCATTTTTGTTTGTAAATCCTAAGCTTGTAATAAAACTGTCCATCTTGCCATACCATGCTCTAGGTTCCTATTTTAATCCATATAAATCCATCTCCAATTTTCACACATGTGTCTCCATGTCATGTACCTTTAACCCTTGTGGTTGCTACACATATAGTTCCTCTTTTATTTCACCATTCAAGAAGGTTGTTTTCACATCCATCTGATGAACCTTCCATTTCATTACTTCAGCCAACAAAAGTATAGTCTTGATCGAGGTATATCTTGCCATGAGAGAAAATGTCTCCTCATAGTCAATTCCCTCCTTCTCAAAGAATCCTTGAGCCACAAATATAGCCTTAAATTTTTCGATACCGCCATCAATTGCATATTTCGTCTTGTAAATCCATTTTGAACATACTATTGATTTATCCTTCAATCTGGGGACCACATCCAAGTCATCATTCTTTACTATGGATTTATATTCCTCCCCCATGGCATCCTTCCATACCATATTTTATGTAGTCTCTTCATAATTGGATGGTTCTGCATCCATGATATCACACAAACATGCAACATAGCTAGAATATGGTTTCGACTTCTTACTTTCCCTAAGATAATTTTTTGGGGCACCATACGTTTGTACATATCTAATGAGCTCATGTTCCCAAGTTAGTCTTCTCTTGCGAGAAGGAATCTCTACTATCCTATAAGGTTCTTACATGCCATTGTCCTCAAGATTGACTTCCTCTGGTTCAACTACTTCTTCCTCTGGAAATCTAGTAACTTCGTTCTCCTCCTTGTGAACCTCTTTTTCATAGTCATGTTTTGATTTTCTGAAAGATGCACTATCATTGAAGGTGACATCTCAGCTAATCTCAACTTTCCAGTGACCAATAATATATATCCTATATTCCTTCGATGTGTCACTATAACCAACAACTATGCCATTCCTTATGGTTGGATCCAATTTTGCCTTGTTTTCCTTGGAGACATGCACAAATCCGGGGCATCCAAATATCCTTAGATGGATAAATTCCAACTTCTCTCCTAAATACATATCTTATGGTCTCTCGTTTTCAATTAATTTTTGGGAAATTCTATTCTACACGTACACTGGAGTATTTGTTTCTTTTTCCCACATATGCATAGGTAGATCTTGATCATGGATCATATCCTTCATTGCTTCCATGATCGTTTGATTCTTTCTTTCTGCTACTCCATTCTATTGAGGATTGTAGGGAGTAGAAAACTCCCTATTAATCCCAACTTCCTTTCAATATTCTTTGAATTCCTCTGAAGTGAATTCTCATCTATTATCTGATCGCAAGGTCTCTATCTTCCGATCTGTCAGGTTTTCTACTAGTTCCTTAAATTCTTTGAATTTTCCAAACACTTCATTCTTTGCCTTCAAAAAATAGATCCAAGTTTTACATGAGTAATCATCAATAAAGAGACATAATATGAATACCATCTTAGGGAAGTTGTTGACATCATTCCACACACATCCGAGTGCATAATGTCCAATACTCTTTTGGCTCTGCTATCATTGTTGGGAAATGAGATCTTCAAGTTCTTGCCTTATCCGCAACCTTTGCACATGTCGTTTGGTTTGGCCTGGATCTTTGGTAGGCCCATCATCATCTCACTAACACTCGCTAAGGCTTCGTAATGTAGGAGATAAAATATCCTATGCCATAATTTACTAGGATTCATAGTGTCATGAATTAATGATGAACTTGATTTCCCTTTCAATTTGTAGAGTTGTCCCTCTTGAACTCCAATCACCACAACATCATCAAAATTCTTCCCTCTGGGATAGATAAGAACTTGTCCATCAACAAATGAAACTCTATAACCCTTCTCATCCAATGTTGAAATAGAGAGAAGGTTCTTTATCAATCCAGGAATATACAGAACTTCCTTCATCTTCATTGGATTTTTTGAGTCTAACTTGTAGGCGGATTCTCCAACTCCTTTGATCCTATACTGATAGCCATCTCCCAATTTGACCTTGTGAAGTGAATCCTTATGAGTAAGGTTATACAATGACTCTTTATAACCTGTCATGTTCTTGGAAGCACCATTGTCCACCATCCAAATGTCACTTCCATGAGTGACAATTCCTGTAAGGGATGATATAAGAACATACTCCTCATCACTTGATTCATCTTCCTTTACAACCTTCTTGGGTGGCTCATCATATTCAACTATATGAACATGATTCCTTTTAACTCCTTTCTTTTCCCTTGCTTCAATCTTCCCATATCCTATTGAACTTGGGTAGCTTCCTTCTTGAGTATATCACTTGAATAAATGCTTCTCATGACCTTGGGAGGACATTCAAGGTGGTCATCACCACTTTTTATCCATTCACTATATCACCAATGGATTTTATCTACTCCTTGATCTAGTTCACTCATGATAAGGAAGAGTGGATGGTTTCTAAATTATGCATCCTCGCATTCTTTAATTGAGTTCTCAAGGTCATTCTTTGGTTGATTTTGTTTCCTTCAAATAGTCAAGTTAAGGAATCCGTCATTTCTTTTGAAGTGGATAATGAATATATCTGATGACCAAGATGGTCCTTAATGGAGTTTTCAATAATCCTCTTTGCTTTGACCATATCCTTCTTGTGCTTTGTTTGATCCTCATCTCCCTCTAATTCTGAAACCTCTTATTTACTGAACTTCTCTAGATCATGTTCTTCTAGGAGGAGGGATATTTTGTACCTCAAGGATGTGAAGTTGTGAGCTCCCTCCAAATTTTCATCAATCCTGGTTTTGATAGTCATCCTACCCCTAAATCACAATTTTTGGATTTTCAAGATCTGATCCAGGGAAAATATGTGCTCTACTAGTGTGCACTTATGGGTGGTGGAATGCTTTTGATGGATCTTGCACATGTGGAAAAATACAAAACTATTATCTACTATGACAATAGCTCAACAATAACATTGTCTAAAAAACAAGTATTTCATAGGAAGAGGAAACATATTGACACTCACTATCATTTCATTCACGAGCTTGTCAACAATGGTAAAATCACACTTCATTTTCGTGGATCTAAGGATCAACTTTCATATATCTTCACCAAACCATTGGGAAGAATTGTTTTTGACTTTTAGAGAAAACACTTAGGTAGAATTAGTGTTGAAGATTGTAACAATTGAGATTAAGAGGGAGTGTTAGATAATAATCTCTCTTGTCCTCTGCCTTGTCTATTGAAATTTGAGTTTGTTTGTAGTTGCATTTATGAAACTATTTAGTTGTTAGTGGTATCTCTAGTTTACTTCAGTTTTTGTTTAGATATTTTTAGAAAATTTGGTTACACAATTATATTATACTTTGTAATCTACTTATTCTTTTCTTAATGATGAGAAGGTAGTAGTGTGCCCCGATTTATTTTCCCATATTTATTTTTCTTCTCACAAATTTTTTCAGGCATGACATTTACATGATTTTTTTTCTTGTGGCACTTAGATGCAAATTAGTGAATTTATGATGTCATATATGTAACAATTGCAATTCATAGGAACAACTATCTCAATCTTTCTATGTGTTTCCTTGGAAGGTACTAACCCATTTTGTCAAGATAAATGGAAATTATCAATAAAATTTCGTAAAACCGTTTACTAATTTTAACAAACATGAAGTAGATAAAATTTAGAGGTTACTGGTTAATTTTTTTTTATAGAAGGTTACCTAGTCAATGTCCACAAAGCCATGTGGTTAAAAATCTTATTGCGTGGTCTGATTTGTATAGCTCGACTCTTTAGGAACTGCATAAAAAAAATTGAGGTCAAGTTTTTCTCAAAGGAGGTAAGTATGTAATGCCCCTTTTTCCTAACTCTTCTTTGAGAAAGAATTAGGGGGTCAATCCTAAGTTTGAATGAAAGAAGATTGTGTTTATGATTATGTTGTATGAATGTGAATTGTGGAATGTACTTGATTGACATGATGCATTTGATAGTCTTAATTCTTGAGTATATTAACATTGGCATTATTATTTATATATGCTTGAACATTAAATGAAAGCTTATGCTCTGAGCAAGTGTAAGTTGTCTCTGGTGGAGAGGATCTATGGGTGAAGAGGTTGTAAAGGACTTATAGGTTTAAGTTGATTAAAGGAAGAGGATGGATATGTAAGCCAAATTAAATGTTATGAAATATTAATGGAACCATTTGAATTTCAATGATATTATAGTGCTTACATTCTATATCTATATGAATGTTTTGTCACATGACTTAGGTGATGAAGGACATTTGAATTTAATTAATATTATATTGCTTAAATGTTTTATATCTATTTGAATGTGATGTGACATGACTTAATTGGTGCATGACATTGGTTAACTGAGGAAAACACATGGATATGATTATTAGGAAAACTCAACATGAATATCCATGGAGGGATTCAAGACACTTGGTGTCTCAACTAAGGCTTAGAGTATTAATAGGGATGCATAGTCTCTATTTTCATAATATATGGTTTAATACAATTGGGGGGAACTAGGGTGGGTTGACCTTACTCTCCACTAGATAAAGTTAAAATTTATAGGCCCCATGGGTGAATTAATTAATAATTAAAGTGAAAAAAAGGCATTGAGACCTCAAAAGAGGATGATGAATAATCAAAATTTATAAAATTAAATAAATAGAGAAAATGATAATATTGCATGGAAGAATTGAGTTGGCTATCTTCACTCGGTCTTTCAATAGAGAGAGAAACCCTCGGTTTTGGGGGTAACCTCGGTAATACAGATATGTTGTAGAAATTATGTCATTTTGGGAAAGACGAGATGGTAAATGGAAGGAAGCCAACATGACTGTGGATCTTTTCCACTAGATGGTGAAATCAAGGTTGTTTATATTTTGCATATTATATTGGTTAGTATTGTTAGAGATAATGCTTACAACTATTGTAATTGTGAGTTTCTAGGTTAACTATATTTAGCTAATCAGATCCACTTTCTTAGGATCTAGATTGCTAGGAGTCAGTGATCTGGATGTTATATATGTAGCCTCCATTTGTCTCTGAAAGAAGATGAATTGAATTGTGTTATGTGCAATATGCTTTCTCTCATATTTTCTATTTTAGTATCAGAGCAGGTCTTGTCCTAGCTCCCTCAAGGGAAGGCCAATGAGAATGATAGAGATGTGAGTTTATCTACTGTAGGAGTAGATAGTTTGTAGTTGTATGTTTTATTAATTTTCTATGTGATTTGGGAGATGAGATCACATCCAGTCGTGAAGATGTAGTATTATTTCTGATGTATCTGGTAGCTGCGTGAATTGTTGAAGGATAGATTGTTTGTGTGAGGAATTACGGGAGTGATCTTTGTGAGATATCTATTGTATAATTGTATAACTGCTACGTGGGCGAAAAGACAACTGCTAAAAAAAAGTGCATGGAATATTTCATGGAGGAAATGTGGCCTTACATTACAACGATGAATAGAGAAGACCGGTGCTGATATTCCATCAAAGAAAGACCCAGCTGAAGAGATATCGATATATTGGTATGGGTACTATATTTTTATTGAATATCTCCGTTGTTGTTGAGAATGCCACCCATTGATCCATAATCCAGAAATTAGAGGAGCCACCAATGATTGAATGAGATATTTGTTGCTGCTCTTCCTTGTTCCATCGAGCACTGTGACCCTTCCTCTTAATCATATCTGAAGCCGTTGTTGTTTCGGAGATTTAGAAAGCCGTTGTCAATGTGTTGTTTGTTATTGTTGGTTGTAGAGAAGAACTGTAATACCTGGTGTACAGAGTGTTATTGTGATTTTATTTTTTATTGAACTATGAAGAATTAAAATTAAATGATCCAGAACCAAATATAGAACACAGTGATGTCATTCATGCTAGTGGTTCTCGAGGAACTTCAACACCATATAAGAATGCATAAGTAGTTTGAGTATGTCTAAAATTCTGTTAATAACTGGAGATTCTTGTTGTACTTTGATGCTCCAAGATCGTTAATTGCAGGTTATTTATGCAAGTTCAAGTTTTAGACTTAACTCTTGAAGACATTCAATATCTAGAGTGTTATCCTAGATAACTGATGAATAATGTGGAGAGTCGTGTATTCACAGATGGTAGTAGTTCCATAGAATGACTTAGTATTGAGATTGTCCTTCAAGAGGTCAAGAAGCATCAATTGTGCAAAGTTCATCAATGATGGTTGGAAGCGGTTATATTTTAAATGAATCAAGTGGGAAGCTCGAAAGTGTGTGAAGAAAAGAGCGGAAACCTAGTGATTTCAGAGTGGGTATGAGTGCTAGTGAAGACTAGAACAGACAAATATCAGACAGTTTATTATTGTAATTTGTGATTGTAATATTTCTAATGTAAGCATTAAGGGAGGGTGTTAGAGATAATTCTTACATCTATATATATGTAATCTCCATTTGTCTATGACATAAGATGAATTGAATTGTGTTGTGTGCAATATGCCTTCTCTCATATTTTTTATTTAGGATCTCAGACACCTCATGGGTCTCACCAAAAGGATTTCCCTAAGTATAACTGGGAACGTTAGGATCTCACACACTTCATGAGTCTCACCAAAAGGATTTTCACCCATTGGCACCATAAAGTTGGTAATAGCAGGAAAATTTGGAGGAAATATTACTTACCAGTTATGTTTAAGTTTTATTTTACTTAGAGATAATGCATTTCAAATTTTTTTTCTTTTACATATTTGGTCACATATATTTAATATTTTTCACAAAGATATTTAATATTGTTTACAAAGATGTTAATGGCTAATCTTTATTTTATAAGCCCATGATTCAAATGATCTCTCTATTGTTGTGGCAATAACATTGAGAACATTAATTCTGGCAATGACATTGAGAACATTAATTCTCTATAGGAGAATTAATTGTTGTGGAAATGGCATTGAGAAAATTAACTCTATCAGAGAATTAACTCTCTATAGAAGGAAATTTGTTGCAACAGGAAGGTCTTGAATCCCAATATAACTTCTTACCTCTTGTTTGCAAAATGTATGTTTCGCATATTAGAGATTTTAGTTTTAGTTTTCACCAACTGGCTTGTTATGCTTGGAAATTTGAACTCCACCATTTGAGTAATGATTCTCCCAAGTAGACACGTTAGCATCATTGAAAATTTGAACTCCACCGTTTGAGTCATGATTCTCCCAAGCAGACACGTTAACACCATTGATCTTTTCTTTCTAATTGCTAGGTTGATTTCTCTGTGTCTTGTTCACTTTAGTTGTCAAAGGTAAAATCCCCATCACGAATCTTGCTAAAACCATCTGTTAATTTGACCTAAGTTAACCTGACTCTTTACTGGAATATTCAAACTATATAACCTTCGCCTTGTTGGAATAATGTAGAAATTAGGATGCTTAGTTAAGATTTATGTAACTAAGTTGTTGTGTGTCTTTCATGTTTAGGTTTGCATTAGTTTCAGATCCACATTTATAGGAGATCTGTTCAAGTCTGTTTCATGCACCTTGTGCTATATATATGTAATTGATTTACATTAATAAACAATCAAGTGGTGAGCTCTGCTCACGGGTTCTGTAAATACATCTATTTTGTTTGATATGGTATCAAAGCCGATCTGGGCTTAGATCCCTCACAGGATTGCCCAGAGTAATGAGAAGAACACTCACACTGATGGACGCGCTGCGCTGAGTGGATACATTACACCATTCTCCTGGTGTGAAAAAGAGGAAGGTTGCACATTTGTCCAGTGAGGGAATCATTTCGAGTTAGATTAGGAGAGGCTGAGCGATTGGTTGTCTGATTATGGTCGCTGGTATAGAATGTTGGATCGCTCGCGATTGGATGTCTGACTTGGGTGATAAGATACCTGCCAAGTGCACCCAGATCAGGATGCCGAGGAAAGACGATGTGATTGTGGAGAGAGCTCGTGGATGGCATTTATTTAATCTATAGTCAAATTCTTGCAGTCAGGGAAGAAGAAAGAAGTTGATGTTGCCATTTGAAATTTGTTGGTTAATTGTGGAGCTGTCACTGCTAAGTTGTTATATTTGGCTTCCAATATTGAAGGTCTCTTGTCATTTTCGCTATTGGGCAGAGGAGATTTCCATGTGTAGGAGATTAGTGTTGACCATCATTTAGCTGTTGCAATAAGAGAGTCCGCTGGCCTGGAAGAGATTTGTTTGTTGTAAGAACCATTTTTTGTTGTTGAAGGTTAAGTAGCCACCGTGCAATTGTTTGTTGTAAGAGCTTCTACTGCTCTCTATGTGAACAAGCCACCATTTGTTCTCCTGTGAAGGGCACTGGCTGTGTCAAGATCTGTGCATTGGAGGAGAAGCATCGCGTGGGCCTCTATGTTTTAGTTCTGTCAGAAAGTACGAATTGTTTGCCGTCGTTTTGATTTCGGCTGCTGAAGTTGGAGGAGTCCTCAATGTGGAGGAGTATAGCCCAAATTTTCCATAGTAAAGGAAGCCGGTATTGATAAATAGGGAGCCGCTGTATAGCTGCATGGAAACGAAATCTACCTAGACGAAATTGTTGTCTCGAAAAGAGTGCAACCAACAAGAAATTAGAAAGAAAGTCACAGTTTAACAACAACTTGCTTGGAAGAGCCTGAGGGAGGAGGATTGGTGTAGCGGTCGGTTGATATTTGACTCAAGCTGTGAGGAGGAGCATGTCAAAATCTATAGGAGGAGCCAAGAGGAGTCGTTTTGGAGCCGTGGAGAAGTTGGCTAAAGTGAAATCCAAGTGAACCATACCTGTAAGGTGCTTTCGGTGAAAAATATTAGAGAGCTCGGTGGATTAGTCGAAGGCCACAAAATGGTGAAGGAAGGTGTTGATCTTCTACGGAGTTGCCCTGCTGTTGGAGAGAAGAAAGCCACCGAATGAAAGAAAGTTCTCAAACCTGGTGGATCTAGTGCCTGTGCCATCATTTTATACCTGTTAGCAAGATCGCTACGTAAAGGAATTCGCTCTTGTTGAAAGTTGCCAACAAAGAATTGTCCGTGAAGTGAGACATGAGGTGCCCACGTGAGGCATTAAAAAAAAGTTGCCACCATGTATTGTGGTCACCGTGAGTGTTTCCACCATTGCAAAGTGAAGGATCCGGATGACAGAGAGTGCCACTATGGTGGAGTGTTGTCGGCTGTTATTTTTCCATGAAAAAAGCTGAGGGGCTGCGATTGGTCCACAATTGACAGCTGTTGCAGAATTCGTGAAGGGAAGAGCTATTAGCGCACAAGAGAAGTTGTCATGGGCCAAAAAAGGAGACTTAAACAATTCCAGAGAGAACTCAACCAGATGGGGAGAAAGATTCAAAGAGGAGAGGAAATATATTTTGCAGGTAAATATAAAGTGTCTTTAGCAGTAGTCGAGGAACACATACCTGATGGAGATCAGGATCAGATTGCATATCTGGAGCAGATTGATGAAGATGAAGAAATCAATGAAATATTAAAAAGGTTAATGCTAGTTCTACCATCATTTTCAGGTAAAAATTTTGATCTTTAGAAAATGAAAATGAAAGGTTTACTTGGATCAGTAGATTTATGGGAATTTGTTCAAAATGGTTATGAAAATCCTACTGAGAAGAGAAGAGATAAATTAACATTATATCTTGTTAGTTCAACATTGAATAATGACATCCTGTCTGCTTTGTTATATGAATTTGGTGAAATAGAGAATGCAAAAATGTTTTGGGATAATCTAGAGATGAAGTTTAGTGTGAGGGGGAGTAAGATAGCTAAAGACAAAATTAATCACGTCATTGTTGTTGAAAATGGTGAGTGTATTGAGAGTCTTATAATTGATATAAAGACTGGAAATGATTGCATTGAAATCACAATGATTGATGATGAAAGTGTGTATGTAGCTGATTATGATAATGAGAATGAAAACCTTGTGGAGGAAGATCTCTTTGAAGGAGAGACATATGAAGTCATATTTGATGAAGACAATTCATCTAATGAAGAGTGGTCAAAATTGATACATGAGAAAAATCTTATTGATGAGTTGTTGTTTGGTGAGAAGAATGGTCCACTTGCATACACAAATCAAGTGGAAGACAAATTTATTGTTGCAGTGAAGGAAGAGAAGGAAGATGAAGAGGAGAAAAATAAAAAATCTCTCTTAGAAGAGCAAAATGAAATGAGCAAGAATTGTATTGATACTCTAATGAATTTTTTTGAGTGTGCAGGGTTTACTAAGGAAGAATGTGATGTGAAGCATTTAGGTGAAGTGCCAGATAAGTTTGATGAAGAATTAGAATTTATTGAGGAATGGCTTCAAAAGCCATATTATGATGAATGCAAAGAAACATTAGATTATGATGAGGACTGTATGGACACTGAAGAAGAAGAAGACTACATTACAGATATAGAAATTGAGTCAATTTTTATAAAGTGGAGTCCTGAAGAAATAAAGTATTACTATGAGCTAATGTTGCAAGAGTCCGTTGAGCAGGACATTGTTGATTATATCCAGAAATGGGAGCAACATATTTATGTGGACTTGGAAGCATTTGTGAACATTAAAGACAAATGTTCTCAAGAAAATGCAGAAGTGTTGAGGACAAAGAACAATAATCAAAAGTCAAATTCCAAAATGTTGAGGAACAAAGTAAAAAGGGCTATGAAGAAGAACAGAGTCAAGATGAAACATATATCGAGTAGCAAGCCAAGGAAGAAGCTCCATCTACATCACTATCTAAGGTCAAGAAAGGTCAAGATGAAATTGTTAATTTGTAAGCCTAGCTGAGAGTGAGACCAGCAAGCATGTTATGTTATGCTCTGTTATGTTTGGTAGAAAATCCATTTCTCCATTAAGGGGGAGTGTTGGAATAATGTAGAAATTAGGATGCTTAGTTAAGATTTATGTAACTAAGTTGTTGTGTGTCTTTCATGTTTAGGTTTTCATTAATTTCAGATCCACATTTGTAGGAGATCTGTTCAAGTCTATTTCATGCACCTTGTGTTATATATATGTAATTGATTTACATTAATAAACAATCAAGTGGTGAGCTCTGCTCACGGGTCCTGTAAATACATCTATTTTGTTTGATACGCCTTACAATCGTAACTTGGAAGTTTCAATTTGTGAATTATAAAGGTAAATGAAACTATAATACACTGGAATTATGTCTGGAATATTGACATTAGAGAACATGGCATTGTACCTGTAATTGTAACTAAGCGAACACGGTGTTGGCTTTTGGTTATTTTCCCGTTGTTCACATGGGCTTGTCGTGGTAAATTGACATTAAAGAACATGGACGAATGTGAATCTCTTTATGTTTTTCTCTGTCTTTTATAAATATATATAAAAGACGGCCTTAGGAATGAACAACTTTCCCTGACTAATGAGAATATTGCAATTCTACCTAATTTCCCTCATTCCCCACCAATTCTGCTATTAAGAGATTCCTTGAAACAATTTGTATGTGAGATCTCAGTAACCAGATTTCTTCGAAGCTAAAGTAAAGGTGGAGCTAAAGCATTCACAAAACGAATCCAGGGATTTGTTGAAGTTTGTGTGCTCTCTTCCAAACCTGCTATAGGGGTAAATGGAGCTTGGCTATAAACCTTTCTCTCTATATTTAAATCACTCCAAGAATAAACACCTTCAAAAGGGCCCGAGGATTTTAAGGACTCTGAAATCTCATAAATTACTGCACTCTAGCGTTGAGTATCCTCTTTCATATCAAGTTTGTTTCTTGCCCTCCTACTTATATAATCTAGTCTCTCAAATATACTTTGACATAGTTGCTCCAGATTAGAAGAGTCTTCAGATGGTTTTCTCTTGTGGCGTTGACTTCTATTCTTCTTCAAATTGGTTCTCTTCAGCGCAGTAGTGGAAGTTCTAGACACTGAAGAATATTGCTACCCATTGAGGTCTGCATCATTTTCTCTTCTTTTCTTCAACAAAGGCACCAACCTTATAAACAAATGAGTCTACCTAGGTGTCTGGGATGATGTCAAATATCCACCTTGCATGGTTAGTTTGTATTTTTTCAAGACTTTAAGGTGCCTTTCTGACTTTGGCAACAGATGGATTTTGTGGATGAAGTATTTGGTGTCAGTATTTAACATGAAAACATAGAAAGAAGACACGCACTACTCAACCGACGATGAATAAAAGGTGAGGTCGTAATCATAAGATGAAATTCTTGTTCGTTTAGCATTTATATCATATAGTCATCTGGTAGAGAATTTAACTTTGAAATTTGTAGACAAATTTGAACAAATTTGTTATAGTAGGCTTGGTTATAATTTTTTTAGACTTTGATGTGTTCTTTAGTACCGAGAGCCTTTTATAATTTTCTGATTTTCAACTGGTACATTGTAGTCCTCAGATGGTATCGCCCAGGGTATCTGATTATGTTGGTAGTTTTCATGTATGTTAAATATATTGTACCCTCAACAGTATGACCGTACACTTCCAGCTGTACTAGACAGTAGTACTTTCTAATTTTGTCTTGCTTGAGCATATATAGCTCAACCATCGTGCATTGTAATTGGGGTCTCTATGTTCTGTACTTTCTGTACTTCTTCATACATTTCAATATACTGTTCTATTCTCTACTCTCTGCATTTCTCTTTGCTTCACAATTTATCATGGTATCAGAGCTTCAGCAGTAAGACTCTTCACACAGTCTGGAGAGCCACACGATCCTCACAAAGCAGAGCTTACACGCATCTTGAGAGCACGCGACACAGCCTTTTCACAAGGCTTGGAGAGCTGTCCGCAATACTCTTTAAATATCGCCGTAAGAATCTTGCAGAGGAAGCCGAGCGTACAATGCTCGAAAGATTCTAGACGAAGAGAACGTAGAAGAAGAAACAGTAAAGATTCTTCTAATTTTTCAAGAATCATCAAAGATTGACGTAGAAGAGCTGCAGAACAAAAGAATATTTAAAGAACTTGAATATTTCTCTTAAATTCATTAAAGATTCATGCAGAAGGAAGAATCGTTTAAAGATTTCAAGAAATCGCTCAAATTTGTCAAAGATTGTAGCAGATAACGAAGAATTCGTGCATTTCTTTCAAATATTTGAAAGATTCACGAATCTTTCTTCCACAGGTGAAAAGAACAACCACTGAGGCTGTAAGAGTCATCCTGTGAACGGATCCAGAGTGGGAAACCAGCCCAAAAGGGACAAGGAGAGCGCGGAACAGGAAAAAGAATTTCAGTCGTTAGATCTTGCGCGAAGGCCCGACAGCCGTTAGATTAGCAAGAAGGTGCACGACGGTTAGTCGTTTGGACCGCACAGGAGAAATTTTCACTTGAGAAATCCTGTCGTCATCTTGACCATCCATCAAGAGACACGTGGCGAGATCTTATTCCATCGCAAAATCGGGAATTAGGAGTTGGACGAGCAAAGGAAACTACTCTCTAAAAACTCCGATACGCGATATCGCGAAATCCCAAGAAGACTTGTGAGCCGTCCATCTCAGAGGACAGGTGGCAACGGATCAACGCATCGTCGGCATTCAGGGTTTCAAGTTGTCAAAGAAACTTCACATCGCAACTCGTGAAATCGCGATACGCCAAATCGCGATCAGATCTCAGCCGTTCATCTCTCCTAGACACGTGGCAAGCATCGTTGCACCCATCGACATTTCGGCATTCAGGGTTTCAGGTTGTCAAAGAAATTTGACATCGCAACTCGTGAAATCACGATACGCGAAATCCCAATCAGATCTCAGCCGTCCATATCTCCTAGACACGTGGCAGACATTGAGGGCGCCGTCAGCGTATCGGCAATCGGGGTTTCACGTTGACAGAAAATTGGAGCATTGCAAGTCGCGATATCCTGAGGAGGAATCAGGACCGTCCATCTCTCCTGGATGTGTGGCGTAAATCCGAAGGCTCAGAAAAAGCCCGATAAGAGAGTTCATCGGCATATCGAGATTCGGCAAATCGGGAATCCTGAGAACAAGTGATCGGGTTTCTTTCCAGTGAAATCCCCGATGCAAATCTGAGCCTTCCATCTGTTCAGGACACATGGCAAAGATCGAGGCCTTCGAAAAATTCCCGACAGAGGCGACTCCATCAGCAAATCGGGATTCGACAAATCACAAATCTTGAGGACAAGAAACACGAGCATTTTGATATCCCGAAGTCCAAAATCTCGACAAGAGGAAAGTCTCCGTGTTAGGTCCTAGTTGATGTCATCTCGTCATATGAGTCAATCGGTGCATTAGTGTTTTTGAAATCGCGAGGAGAGATCATGACCATCCATCTGTTAAAGACGTGTGTCGCAGATCGAAGCAATCGGGAAAAGTCCCGACACGACAGCGCCATCGGAAAATCGGAAATTGGGTAATCAAGGAGTAATAAAACCTCGACATTAGAACTCGCGAAATCCTAATTCGTGATATCCCGATAAGATCTGGACTGTTCAATCATCAGCAGATCTGGACCGTTGAAAAGTCCAAAGGCGATTTTTCGCGTTTCGACATTTTGAAAGGTAAAAATGGGAAAAAGCCCGTAGCGCTTTATCACAAGGCGTGTGGTCACATTTCAAGGAGACCAAGGGACAATTCAAGCCCAATAAGCTCCCATCGGCCATCGAAAAATCGACGTTTCACCGATCGGAGGTAAATATAAAATTTTCCTCTGTACATCTGCAAATTTAAAAAAAAAAAAATTCAAAAATCATGGCGTCGTCTAGCAATCTAGGACCAACTCAGGGTCCGATTCTTCTTGGTAAGAATTATGAATTTTGGTCTCTTCGAATGAGGTCGTTCTTGCAAGCACAAGAGTGTTGGGAACCAGTGGATCTTGGATATGTGGAACCAGATCCAACCACCCTCACTGCCATGTCAAATGTGCAGAGAATTGCTCAGGCAACTCTGAGGACCAAAGAAAACAAAGCGAAATTTTGGATTCATAATTCTGTATATGATTCGATTTTCTCGAAAATCACAGGCACTAGTACATCCAAACAGGCCTGGGATATCCTTAAATCGTGCTGCCAAGGAAATGACAGGGTAAAAACAATTAAACTGCAAACCCTATGGACACAATTCGAGACTCTAAGGATGACAGAGTCTGAAACTGTGGATCAATTCATGACCAGAGTCATGGGAATCATGAATCAGATCAGACTTTGGTGAAACCATCACTGATCAACGCATTGTTGAGAAAATTCTCATAAGTCTACCCAAGAAATTTGAAATGGTTGTAACAGCAATCCTTGAATCCAAGGATTTGTCAAGATTTTCAACAGATGAGTTAATTGGTTCTCTGGTGACACATGAGACCAGACTGCATCTTACAGATGACTCAATCTCAAATGCATTCAAAACTCAATTCTCCTTCAGCAGAGGAAGAGGCAGAGGAAGAAGCAGGGGTTACCAAGGAAGAGGGAGAAATCAAAATAACTCTCATTCCATTGGAGGTAACAGACAACAACATCAGAATTTCCAGCCTCAAAGAGGCAGAGGGAGAAGGTCAAATGACAAAACAATCATACAATGCTATTAATGCAACAAGTATGGGCACTATGAATCTGAATGCAGGAAGAAGCAAGCAGATCAATTCTCAGGTAGATCACATGTGTCAAATCACACGGGAGAAAACTCAGGAGGTATGTTTCTCTCATGCCACAACACTGAACAACAACCTAAAGATATCTGGTTGTTGGACAGTGGATGAAGCAATCACATGACATGTAACAAAGAATTAATTTCATGCCTTGATTCTTCAATCTCATCTGATATTACTCTTGGAAATGATCATTTAGTTAAAGTTCAAGGAAAAGGAACCGTTCCTATTCTTACTAAACAGAATGTAAAGAAAGACATATGTAATGTCTATCATGTTCCAGACTTAAAACATAATTTTTTAAGTGTAGGACAGCTCATTGAAAAAGGATATAAGGTACTTTTTGAGGGAGCATCTTGTAAAATCTATGATAGAAAACCCAACAGAAAATTGATTTCTGAAATCCTTATGACTCCAAATAGGATGTTTCCCCTTACCCTCGGAACAAAAAATTTGAATCAACCTTATGCACAGAGTGCATCAACCATGAATGAATCAATGGTTTGGAATACAATATTTGGACATCTACCATTTCAGAGTCTAAGTCTTCTTCAGAAAAACTCCATGGTCAAAGGTCTACCTATCTTTAAAGAGAAAATTCCCCCATGTGAGTCTTGCATACT
>JZKD02S0557899.1:172376-188904 GCA_000966675.3 Picea glauca | reverse complement strand
TTGTATTCCCCTTGGTCTGATTTGTTTTATAGATGTAATGTTGGGCACTACATGTGGTACATTCTCAGTGAACTGCTACATGTCTCTAATGAATCTTGGCATGCTACCTATAGATTCTCTTTCGAAACATTACAGAGCTCTTAACTATTAGTGTGTCATTTTTCTCCACAACTAGGGACATTTGTTTCAAATCAAATCAGGTTAGAAATTTAAAGAAATTTATTCTAACCCTCTTAGGCCTTTAAAAATCAACCCTACCTTAGTTCCTACCCCTTCTCTAGTCTTCTTTTTAATTATAATTCCTTTCCTACCTCTAAATATTATTATATTAATAAGCCTTTATTAACATTTTATTAAAACTTTTTCTTTTTATTACAATTAATATTTTATTTAAATACTAGAAAATCAATTTTTTTTTTAAATCTTTTTAATTAAACTTTTTAGGGTTTTAGAACCCACTTCATAGTTTTCCACCTCCAGTAAGTTTAATATTTATCTCTTCTTTTTGGTTTCTTCTTTGTTAGAAATTGTTGGATTCACAGATTTAAGTAATTATTTCTGTATAATCGAAGTACTCGTTTTTCATCAACCTGGATCCATTTCTGCATTCAAAATAAATTTTGAATAACAAAAAATAACGATTCATATAAATTTATATGACCAAATTCAACTAAACAACGCCTAAACACTTAAACAACTACTAAACAAAAAAATAAAACAACTAAAGAAAGCCTCACATAAACATTGAAATTTCATTTCCAAATTCCCTCTTCCGAGAAGGACACCATAAGTCGTTCATATTTCATGAATTTAAAGTTACTCATGTGAAACCAAAAATAAAAATTAAAAGAATTGAAACCAAAAAAAAATAAAGTTAAAACCATTGAAACAAAAGCAAGCCACATGTGGCAATGTCCCTCCAAATACTAAGATTTTGAGCGAGATGCTGCAATTGATTATTAAAAAATGTTAATTCTTTCTTAATTTGTTCTCTAACTCACTCACAATTTCAGAATGAGAAATGTTCGATGTGCCAATTTAAGGTGTGGGGATCGGTCTATGTCCCTTTATATACACCATATATATTTTGAACGGCTTACTTCTTATATTTTCCGAGCCCACTCCCAAAAACAAAAACTGAAAATAGCCAACAAAAACTGACGTTAGGGAAAATATTAAGAATAAGAGAGTTCAGAATCCCACAACAATATCAAACAACATAAATACAATGCTATAAGGTATTAGAAACTATGAAAATAGAGGAAAGTTGGTCATAAGAAAATGAATATGCAGGTAAAATTGAATTAGCAGAATGTGTACAACAAGAAGGGTGTGTAGGGGTATTAGCTATTACTTGTAAAACTTAATAACCTTGTTATCCATCTGTAGATGGGTTAGTTCTATCCAGCCAGGGTATTGTAGATGGGTTAGTCCTATCTAGTCAGGTAGTGATTCTTGACATAAGTAGAAAAAAAAAACGTTCTTAACCTCTGTCAACACTTAGGATAAAAAAAACTAATGTCAAAATTATGATCATGAAGATAAATGCTCAATGTCAAGAAAACCCAAAGGCAAAAAAACCCTAGGGCCTAGACAACATCAAATAGAAATTTCTGAGCAAGGTTAGCCGCTACACTAATTTTCTATACAGATACATATTGTGGAGTAGGAGCATACCAAGGGAAATCTCACAAAGAGCAGAGAATTTATAAACTTTTCAAGCTAAACACTAGACAATTTTAGAAACTTTAGAACACTTACGAAAGGAACTTATGAAAGGAACTCATTTGCTGACCTGAAAGGAGATACTCTGCCCATTCAAGTCGGAGTTTCTCTGCCAATTCTGTCACCAGTTGCGGGACATTGACTTCCAACTAGTGTTGCAACCTTTGATGGAGACTGCTTCAACATCCTCTGCACCTCCTACATTTGTAATGAGCACCAAATTGAAGTAGGAGTGACCATTTATTGTGAATCAAACTCCTCATTTCCTGGAACATGGCACTCTGCACACATGTAAATCAACCTTGCACCTTAGCATTTCATTCCTATTACCGCTAAGTTGGAATTAGATTTTCAAAATTAAAGACGAGGAATATAAGGTTGGCAGAAGAAGCAGAATAATCAATTACCTTCTGAATATGATGGGAACAATGCCACTTTTGTATATGGGGATCTGTTAAAAAGCAGGTTGAGCCATGTCGAAGTGTTGGAGAGGTGGATTCCACCATCCTCCATTGTCACTGGGAAGAGCATTATTTGGGGGGAAAACGTGTGAGTATGTAATCATTTCACCGCTTGTGCAAACGATAAATCGGTGGCTGTCTTGACCTTTCAAGACTCGAGGATTAAACCACTGATTAAATTTTTGTTTTACATAATTTAAATGGTGGCCACCTTAACCTTTGTAGGCCACAAAAAACCATCACCACCTTGATTAAAATCTCTTAGGAGATTGAAGAGGCAATTTTTTGCATTTAAAATACCAGAGTCAAAATTGTAATAGACATGAGCTTGAAAGCATTTTTTTTTTAATTGAATTTGTCACTCTGTGTTTTATTTTATTGAGTTTGTAAACTCTGTTCATGTTTTTCATTTTTTCAGCATTCAGAGTTTATTGGTTCAAGTTGCGTGGAGTTCTCTTGTTCTTGCAAATGTCGAAACCCGAAGTGGCCCCACAGCTTGATTGAATTTCTTGGATCGATGATTACCGTTGTATGTTGTTCATGCATCAAGCATTGCCAAGAATTACCAAACGTCGAAACCCTATATTGGATGGCCCCCACACTTTTTTGTGATTTTGCGATTTAGCGTTTGACATTGTGCGGTGTTTTTCATTGGGAGTTTGTAAACCCTGAAACCTGAAAAGCACCGGGCCCACACTCCATTTGATTTTTTCGTGATTTGGGAATTGATTGTTTGTGGCATTGGGTATTCATGTTCGCTGAAATCCTGAACCCCAACTCGCCTATGTTTTTCACATTTGGTATCAGAGCCATACGCCATTATTTCAGTATGTGTTGAAGGGTGCAAAAGCTGCTCTGTTTCTTTGACCGTTGTTGTGTTAAGAATACTGTGTTGCATTCTCTTCTTAGTTCAGTGGAGATTATCCCTGTTGGCATCTAATTTTCTTTCTACACAAAAGTTTATTTAATTTCTGTCAATTTTTATAAATGGCTGCGTCTAGTAGTAGTTCTTCTCAGATTCAGGTTCTTGTTCTGAGTGAGAAGTCATATGATTCCTGGTACATTCGGATGAGGACTATTCTGCATTCTGTGGACTTATGTTATTGATGGATATCTTGATCTAGTTGATGATGCAACAGAATTGGCTCTGTGTAATGCTGACCGTGTTTTGCTGAAGGAAAACAAGAAAAAGGACAACAAAGCCCTTCGATTAATCCAACAAGGATTAAATGAATCCATTTTTATGAAGATTGCTAGTGCCGCATCTTCAAAGATGGCTTGGGACATTCTTGAAACCTGTTATCAAGGTGTGTCCAAGGTGAAGACAATCAAGTTGCGGAGCTTGAGAAGGGATTTCAAAAATATGAAGATGAATGATAATGAAAGTGTTGATACTTTCATGACTCAGGTGATGAGTGTTGTAAACCAGCTCAGGCAGTATGGAGATTATATTGAGAATAAAAGATTTATAGAGAAAGTGCTAAGAAGTTTGCCTAAGAAGTTTGAACCTGTTGTTGTTCCCATAGAGGAATTTAAAGAGTTAAGTTTAATGCAAATTGATGAGTTAACTGGTTCTCTTGTTTCTCATGAATATAGGATATCTAGATATGAAGAAGGATCATTGGAGCATGCTTTCAAATCCCAACTGCATGTTACCAGAGGCAGAGGCAGAGGAAGGTCTCATACTCGTGGAAGAGGAAGTCAATTTTCTGGCCGAAGGGACAACATAGCTGAATTAGAGTCTGAGCAGAAGCCCCAACATAATCCTCCTAATTTAAGAGGGAGCAACAACAAACCCTGGTAGAAAGAAAATCAGAGGTATGATAAAACTAAAGTGCAATGTTATTATTGTAAGAAGTTTGGGAATTTTTCTAACAAATGTTGGAAGAAACAGGCAGATGCTGGAAAGCAGCCTGCACATATTATAAATGAGTCTGAGGATCATCAAAATCCCATTTTTTGACCTGTAATGTCACTCAGGAATGTGCAAATGATATTTGGTTTTTGTATAGTGGTTGTAGTAACCACATGACTGGTAATAAAGACTTATTTTCTTCCATTGATACTAGTATTCAATCTGAAGTCAAACTGGGAAATCAATGTAAGGTTACAGTCAATGGTAAAGGTATAGTTCCAGTTTACACTAAGAACAATCAGAGAAGAAATATTGATGATGATTACTTTGTGTCGAGTTTAAAATGAAATCTTATTAGTGTTGGGCAGTTGTTGGAGAAAAAGGACAGAGTGTTCTTCAACAACAAGGTATGTACTATCTATGATAAATTACCCCAAAAGCAGTTGATTGCAAGAGTAGAGATGACCAAGAATAGAATGTTTCCACTTGTTATGAAAAATGATTTGAGTGGTTCTTTGAATGCTTATAAAGATAGAAGTTTAGATGAATCTTGGTTATGGAATTTGAGATATGGTCATTTACATTTTGGTGGCTTAGATTTGTTACAGAAGAAATAGATGATGAAAGGGTTACCTTGTATTCAGCAACCTCCAATCTCTTGTGAGAGCTGCATACTTGGAAAACATCACAGAGAGAAATTTGTTTTAGGTTTTTCCTACAGAGAAAAAGCTCCTTTGGAAATTGTCCACACAGATTTATGTGGACATATACAAACACCTTCTTTAACTGGTTGTGTTTATTTTATGACTTTGATTGATGATTTCAGTACGAAGACTTGGTTGTATTTGTTGAAACAGAAGTCTGAAGCCTTTAATGTTTTTAAGAAATTTAAGTCTATGGTTAAGAATGAGAGTGGTCGAACCATTAATATCTTGAGGTCTGACAGAGGAGATGAATACAAACTTAATGAATTCATTGAATTTTGTGATATTCATGGAATTAAAAGGCAATTTACTGCTCATTATACTCCACAACAGAATGGAGTGGATGAAAGGAAGAATCAGACCATCATGGAAATGGCTTGAAGCATGTTGAAAGAAAATCATCTTTCAAATGAATATAGTGGAGATGGAGTTCTATGCTCTGTTTTTATCTTGAATAGAAGTCCAACCAAGACCGTGAGGGATCATGTACCTCAGGAATCCTGGGATGGTAAGCCTTGGAATGTTTCTCATTTTAGAATTTTTGGATGTGTTGCATTTGCACATGTACCTGTAGAAATGAGAAGAAACTTGGATGAAAGAAGTGAGAGATGTGTTTTTTTTGGATACAGTGAAGAGTCTAGGGCATTCTACAATCCCATCACCCAGAAATATGTAATCAATAGAGATGTTCAGTTTAAAGAAGATGAAGCCTGGGATGGAAGTATTGACAAATCAATTTCAGAGGGAGCTATGTTACCCCATGAAGATGATGATGGAGCTGAGCCGGATGAAGAAGATAGACAGATGGTTCCACATGCACGTACACCTGCAACAAGAAGTCTAACAAGGCTAGCACCAGATTTCAGCCCATCTCAATTTAGAACGCCAAGAACTCATGAGTGTGGTGAGCCATCTGGATATGGTGGACATCAATCAGATTCTCAGGTAAGTAGTGAATCCAATCCCACTTTAGCTTGATTAAAAGATAGACTTAAAGGACAAAATACTAGAAGCTTAAGAGAATTGTATGATCAAAATGAAGAAGTAGATCAGATTTCAAAATTTTCATTTATAGCTTATGATCCTGTAAGTTATGATGAAGCTGCTAAAGATGATGTCTGGATAAAAGCAATGGATGAGGAGATTGATTCCATTGAAAGGAATAGCACTTGGGATCTTGTCAATTTACCTGAAGGCAAGAAAAGTATTGGTGTTAAATGGTGAAGTTGAAAAGTACAAGGCAAGACTTGTAGCTCAGGGGTTTAGTCAACAACCTAGTATTGATTACAATGAAACATTTGCTCCTGTTGCAAGAATTGACACCGTGAGGATGGTCTTAGCTATTGCAGCTCAAAATAGATGGATCATGCATCAGATGGACGTTAAGTCTGCACTCTTAAATGAATATTTGGAAGAAGAGGTTTATGTAAGACAACCTCCGGGTTATGAGATTGATAAGCACAGAGATAAGGTTTACAAGTTAAGGAAATATTTATATGGATTGAAGAAGGCATCCAGATTTTGGTATAGTAGGATTTATGAATACCTAATCAGTGTTGGATTTAGCAGAAGTCCAAGTGAACCAACTCTGTATACAAAGGTAGACCAGAAAGGTAAAATTTTGATTGTCTGTTTGTATGTTGATGACCTCATTTTTACTAAAGATCTATTTGTAGATGATTTTAAAAATGTCGTGAAAACAGAGTTTGAGATGACTGATTTAGGTTTGATGAAATTTTTTCTTGGAATTGAAGTGGATCAATCTGATGATGGCATTTTCATTTGTCAAACTAACTATGCAAATGAAGTGATGAAATTTTTTAGAATGTTGAATTGCAAGCCAAGTGCAACACCAATGGAAAATGGTACTAAACTGAGCAAGTATGATGAAGGATCATATGTTGATCGAACCCTGTATAAGAGGCTGGTTGGAAGCCTTATGTACTTAAAAACAACCAAACCTGACATTATGTTTTTTGTGAGTTTGATTTCCAGATTCATGGAGACTCCGAAGAGTACTCATTGACAAGTAGGAAAGAGGATCTTGAGATATGTTGCTGGAAAAACTAATTTTGGTATCTAACACACATCAAGATTAAACTTTGAGCTGATCAGATATACTGATAGTGATTTTGTAGGTTCCATTGATGATAGGAAAAGCACATGTAGGTATATTTTTAGTCTTGGATCTGGAGCAGTGGCATGGGCATCAAATAAACAACCCATTGTGACTCTATCTTCCACTAAGCCAGAGTATGTTGCAATAGCTACAACTACATGTCAAGCTATGTGGAAGAGAAGGGTCTTAGAAGAATTGTTGCATGAGCAGAATGATGCAACCCAAATTGTCTGTGACAATAAGTCTGCCATTGCACTGTCAAGGAATCATGCTTTTCACAAACAAAGTAAGCATATTGATACAAGGTATCATTTCATTCGAGAGTTGGTAAATGGAAAAGAAATTTATGTTCAGTTTTGCTGATCTGAAGAAAACTTTGCAGACATATTGTAATATACCAGATATAAAAAGTATGCAGAACATAAATAAAATGCTAGAAATGGTAGAATAACAATAATATAACTAGCATAATCTCCACAATAACACATAAATGATATAAGAACAACAACATAAATAACACTTTGATTCAGAAAGCAATGTTCACAGGCGTCTTCGAGGGGGAAACCTCCATTCGAGCAATGCTCTATTATAATAATATCCAAGATAGGGTTTTCATACCCTCGACCCTTATTTATACTAAATATGTCTATCAAGAGAAGCATTTGGAGGAAGATCCTTCTAGAAGCGAAAGGTTCTATTAGGTCTTCTTACATCCACCTTATTCTATTTTATTGAAAGGCCTTATTAATATTGACCTTTATTACATATGAATATATTATTCTACCTATGTGTGGGTTAGGACCCTAACATGTCCACCCCCTTAAAAACAACCTTGTCCTCAAGTCTTGAGATGTGGAAACTGCTGCAGAATGGTAGTTGGTTCCCAAGTGGCATCTACTAGAGTTGTATCTTGCCACTGGACTAGCACTTCCTTGATGGTTCTCTGACACAGGAGACGCTCATGCTAGTCCAAAACTGCTTTTGGATGTAGCCAAATGGACTCTTCTTTAGCTAACTCGCGAAGGTTGGTTTGAATTTTGCACCTAGTTCCAATCAATTTCTTTAAGCATGAAACATGAAAAACATGATGTAGCTTCGAATGACTGGGCAGAGCTAACTGATAGGCGACTTGTCCCACATGCTTGAGAACTTTATAAGAACCATAAAATTTGGGCGCTAGATTCTAACAATGGTCGCCCTTGAGGGAAGTTTGCTTGTATGGTTACAGTCGCAGAAACACCTGATCCCCTTCTGCAAATTGACTTTCAGAGTGACCTTGATCTGCTTGTTGCTTCATACAATTATGTGCCATGACCAAGTTCTCTTTGAGGGTACAAAGAATATCCTCTCGAACAATAAGTGTTTGGTCAACCACTTGGACCTTCGAGGTACTTGGTAAGTATGAGAGAACTGAAGGTGGCTTCTATCCATATATCGCTTCAAAAGGAGTCATGCGTGTAGCTATATGGTAGGAAGTTTTGTACCACCATTCAACTAGGGGTAACCATTCAACCCAATGATTTTTATTTTTAGAGGCAAAACACCTCAGATATGTTTCCAAACACTTGTTGAAAACTTCCATTTGACCATCAGTCTAGGGATGATAAGTTGTGCTGAGATGCAATTGGGTGCCCTGTAGCTTGAACAATTCTTACCAAAAATTGCTTGTGAAAGTTGGGTCATGATCAGAAACAATAGAGTGCAGCATGCCATGAAGCTTGAAGACCTGGTCCATGAAAATTTGATCCATCATGGATGCAGTAAATGGGTGTTGAAGAGAACAAACATGAGAATACTTGGAAAGACGATCCACAACCACCATTATGACTGCTTTATTTCCCGATTTGGGTAAGCCGGTAATAAAGTCCATAGAGATATCCTTCCAAATAGAAGGTGGAATCAGAAGCAGTTGTAGTGTGCCCAGAGATTTGACTGTTTCTCCCTTGTTGCGTTGACAGACATCACATTCAGCGACAAAATTACGGATGTCCTGTTTCATGCCATCCCAGAAAAAAGAACGTTTGACCCTGTCATAGGTTTTGGTGAACCCAGAATGTCCCACTATGGGTGTAGCATGAAGCTCAGAAAGTACTGTGGATTTAAGCTTTGATTGTTTACTTAAATACAAACAACCTTTGTATCGAAGCTCATCTTGGAGCCAAGAGTACCTTGGGGAAGTTGGAGCATTGGTCTGCAATTGCTGGATCAGATGCAAACTTTTGGGATCTTGTAGCCATTCCTGGCAAACAGCTTGGAGCCAATCTGGTACAATGAAGGAAAGAGAAGAAAGGGATCCTTCTTCTTCATATTTTTGGGACAGAGCATCCACCACCACATTGTCTTTTCCTTTCTTCTAAATTATTTCATAATCATATCCAAAGAGCTTAGTTACCCATTTTTGTTGCTCCGGGGAGAAAATGCGTTGTTCCATAAAGTACTTGAGGCTTTGATGGTCTATCTTAATTTGGAAACATTTCCCCAAGAGATACGGGCGCCATAGATAAATGACATGCAGAATAGCCAACATTTCCTTTTCATAGATGGGTTTTCCCAGATTCCTTTCAGATAGTTGCTTGCTAGTGAAGGCCAAAGGTCGACCCTCTTGCATAAGGACAACACTGATTCCTTTCCCTAAGGCATCACATTCCAACACAAAGGTCTTTGTTAAATCAGGAAGGGCTAGAAATGGAGTGGTGCACATGTCCATCTTCAAGGTTTGGAAAGCTTGAGCAGCGACTGGAGTCCAAGTGAAAGAGTTCTTTTTGAGGAGAGCAGTGAGAGGTGCTCCAATCTTTCCATAATTCTTAACAAACTTGTGATAATACCTTGTTAAGCCCAGAAATGCATGCAAGATTTTGAGAGTCTTTGGGTGCGGCCAATCTTGCATAGCTTCAATGTTTTTTGGATCCACCCTGACGCCATCCTTGCCAGCCATATGACCTAATTATTCTACTTCTGAGGCACCAAAATCACATATAGACTATTTCAGGAAAAGTTGGTGCTGAGAGAGTAGATGGATAATTCGATCCACATGATTAATATGGTCTATCCAGGTTTTTCTATAGATGAGGATATCATCAAAGAAAACTAAGACAAAATGATGGAGAAAGGGATGAAAGACGTGATTCATGAGGCTTTGGAAGGTGGAGGGGGCATTACACAAGCCAAATGGAATGACCAAAAACTCATAGTGGCCCTCATGAGTTCGAAAGGTTGTTTTGGGAATGTCTGCCTCTTTCATATGTATCTGGTGATAGCCCAAGAAAAGATCAAGTTTAGTAAAGAATTGGGCACCACTCAATTCATCTAGGAGGTCATCAATGACAGGAATGAGAAATTTGTCTTTAATGGTTAGTTTGTTGAGGGCACGGAAGTCAGGACACATTCTCCAAGAACCTTCTTTCTTCAAACCATGACTACAGGAGAAGAGTAAGGGCTCGTACTAGGGTGGATAACACCTGCATTAAGGAGTTCCTGGACCATTTTCTCAATTTAATTTTTTTGTGAAAAGGGGTGGTGATACAGACAGATATTGGGAGGAAGGATTTCGGGTACAAGGAGAATGGAATGATCATGAACACTACGGGAAGGAGGGGGTCCTTGGGGAGTGGAAAATACCATTTGATGTTTATAAAGGAGGGCTTGGAGGTCTTGCGGCACTGAGGGTGTCTCTGTTTCTTGTATGGCATGGAGTTGGGCAATGACACCAGAATGACCTTTTTTGAGCAGCTTTTCCATGCGATGAGAACTAATGACCTCAGGTGAACCAACATTGATGCCTTGGAATTTATATTGGTGGCCTTCCTGGCCGAATTTCATGGTTATATCCTTAAAATCCATGAGAATGGGACCCAAAGTCCTTAGCCAGTATGCACCGAACACAATGTCACAACTTCCCATGTCTATAGCAAACATATCGGATTTTAGGTGGTAGTCACTCATTTGGAGATGCACATTTTCACAATGCCCTCCAAATTTCATGGAACCACCATTGACAGTCATGATTTGGAAATTGTTGACGTCATGGATGTAGCAATGAGTTTCTTGGGCAATGTGGCGATGAATAAAATTATGTGTGCTTCCACTATCAACTAGAATGATGACCTTCTGATGCTAGATGCAACCGATTAACTTGAGGGTTTGGGGGGCAGAGAAGCCAGTGAGATCATTGAGGGAAATGATCGGATCCACTTCAGGAGGGTCTGAGGGATGGGTTATGTTAGTGATATCAGGTGACTCAGAGACAGGGGGAGTTTCAACATCCCCTTCTAAAATATCCTCAAAGATGGCCATGAAAAGATTTTGTTCCTTACACTTGTGGCCCATGAAATATTTGTCATCAGAATTATAAAAAAGGCCTTTGAGTTGGCATTCAACCATTTCAGCCCTGGTCAATTTTTGGATCTTTAATGGGGCAGAGGGAGTAGTGGTATTTACGGGTTTAGGGCTAGGGATAAAGGAGGGTTTACAGTTTTGAGAGGATACAACCTTTTGTGCTTCTTTATCTTTTTTAGTAACCTCCACCCAACTTGAAGGTTGAGCCATGAGGACATGGGCCCGAATATCATCCTTGAGGCCACTGATAAAACACTCTCGAAAGAAAGAATCATTCATGCCCTCTGTTCGAAAAGCTAGGTGCTCAAAGGAAGCTATGAAGTCTTCTACTGTTCCTGATTGTTTCAACTTCGTCAAACGGTCCAAATGGTTGGTGTCAGTGTCAAAGTGTTCATAAAGCTCAGTCACAAATTGGGTCCAAGCAATATACCCTTGACGAGAAGTTTTTCTCCATTGCCACCATTGCCAACGTTCTTGATCTAGATGGAGAACACCATACCGGAGTTTGGACAAGTCATCTGTAATGATGTATAAAGAGAAATAATGTTCCATTTGGGTTACCCAACCAGTGGGGTCCGAGCCATCAAATTTGGTCACATCCACCCACGGAAGGTGTAGGCACGTTGAAAGTGATGGTGTTGAAAGGTATGGGAATGGGAGTAATGTTCACCTTCAGTCTTTTGGGGTGCGTCAAAGAAAGGGTCATTTGTAGGGATCTTCAGTTTGGTGTAGAGTGATGCAAAGACAGATTCAAGCTAGGTGGTCAGTTCTTGTTTGACTTCCTCCATTGAGGACTGGATGGTTGTATTTATGGTTGTATTGATGGATGTATCTATGGATACAACAATGGCACTGAGTTGTTTCACTTCTTTTTGTGTCTCGAGGAAACCAGATTGCAAGGTGTTGATGGGAGCTTTCAGGTCTTGGCTACGGGCATGGGCCATGAGGATAGGTGAAATGAAAAGGGGCGGATGGGGTCAATTATTTTTTTGAAAAATGATATGGATGAATGTGATAAGGGAAAAGAGATGGATCCAATGGAATATGTCTCAAATAATGGTGAAAAAATTTCCATACTTTTTTTTTACACTTGCGGAGTTATACTCCGGTCTGAAGAATACTACAGCGATGAAATCCCCAAATGCTTAACCAGTAAGAAAAGTGTAGTGATTTGGCAACCTGAACACAGTTGCACGACAACATATCTTGTCTCTTTTAATTTGTTTATGTTTCTGTTTCCAAGGGTTAGGTATTCAAGGCTTCTATAGACAAGGGTTTTCCCTGTGCTATAGCTCTCTGATATATGTGCGGGGTCCAACAATAGTACTCAACCCAATATCTCAGGGCACTAACTAAGAAAGATAGACCGCACCCTTAGCCATACTACCCGACTACCCAGGTACTAGAGAGTATCTTCCTGAGTGTTGTTCTTGGTGGAACTATAGCAGTCAGGTGGACGATCGATTTATTTAAAGTGGGCTTCAGGAAATCTAGGTTGATTCCATACACAGGTGTTGTCTGATGCGCTACCACTCAAAGGGGTACCAACAGGGGTTACAAGGGTGGCCAACAAATGTGTGCTTAAGAACCACTTGTATTTCCTGCGTGTATGAATCCCTCAACCGCGGGTTTATGCGCATAGTGACATATCTCTGTGGCTTAAAGACGCTGGAATACATCTCTACCCTGAAAAAAAAAATTCCCACAATTTCTGCCAAGGAAAGTGCTCCGATACCACTTATAATATACCATATATAAAAAGTATGCAGAACAGAAATAAAATGATAGAAATGGTAGAATAACAGTAATATAACCAGCATAATCTCCACAATAACACATAAACGATACAAGAACAACAACAAAAATAACACTTTGATTAAGAAAGCAATGTTCACGGGCCTCTTCGAGGGGGCGACCTCCAGTCGAGCAACACTCTGTTACAATAATCTCCAAGATAGGGTTTTCATACCATCGACCCTTATTTATACTCAATATGTCTATTAAGAGAAGCATCTAGAGGAAGATCCTTCTAGAAGCGGAAGCTTCTATTAGGCCTTCTTACATCCGCCTTATTCTATTTTATTGAAATACCTTATTAATATTGACCTTTATTACATCCAAATATATTTCTCTACCTATGTGTAGGTTAGGACCCTAACACATATTCACAAAGCCTTTGGGAAATGAACTGTTTAAAATTCAAAGAAGTAATATTGGGGTCTGCAAGTTGTAATGCATTGTTTACAACAATTTTGTTTTACATAGTTTTAGTTTGTTTTTTTGTTCCAAAATGATTAAGAGGGAGTATGTAAGTATGTAATCATTTCACCGCCTGTGCAAATGGTGAATTAGTGGTTGTCTTGACCTTTCAAGACTCGAGGATTAAATCACCTATTACATTTTTGTTTTACATAATTTGAATGGTGGCCCCCTTAACCTTTGTAGGCCACAAAACACCATCACCGCCTTGATTAAAATTTCTTAGGAGATCGAAGAGGCAATTTTCTGCATTTAAAATACCAGAGTTAAAATTGTAATAGACATGAGCTTGAAAACATTTTTTTTGAACTAAATTTGTCACTCTATGTTTTATTTTACTGAGTTTGTAAAATCTGTTCATGTTTTTCATTTTTTCGACATTCGGAGTTTATTGGTTCAAGTTGTGTGGAGTTATCTTGTTCTTGCAAACGCCGAAACCTGAAGTGGCCCCACAGCCTGATCGAATTTCATGGATCGACGATTACCGTTGTATGTTGTTCATGCATCAAGCATTACCAAATGATGAAACCCTACATTGGTTGGGCCCCACACTTTTTCACGATTTCACGATTCGACATTTGACGTTGTGCGGTGTTTTGCATCGTTGTTGCATTTCATTTCGTAGCAGGCTCAACATCTGAGCCCATTGTTGAAAAGCACTGTACTTAGAGCTGCGGTGTTCGTTCCATACCCTTGACTATACAAATTACCGTATCTGCACGCACCACCTGTTAAATTGATTTCAACGTGGAATGCATTAAAACGAAACTGGAAATCAATAAATTTGAAACAAAACTTTTGAGACATGACTATGCCCAACCAAACATCCATAAGATTGGAGTTTTGTCGAATTGTGAACTTACCCATTGTCCCCAAGGCATCTCCGCAACACTAAAAAGTTGCATGTGCAGATTTCCAGTCACCATCTAAGGCATAAGCTGCAACAGTTATCCACAAGAAACCGAACATTGTGGCCAGTTGTACAGGCGCCATTTCCCAAGGAAAGAAATGAAATAAATGGCCTCTTAAAGATAAGTGGACTTATGCGACGTTGAAACTAAGTAGAATAGAAATCATCACCACATTTTCAAACTATGTTATTGTTCTACTGTAAAATAGCTTGTTATTATCTTTCAACAGGGCGAATACGAACCCTCAACATCTCAAACTTATTATCTGAAAGTTAGAATAATGTAATGAATACCGAAAACCTCTAAAACCACCATAAAATCATGCTATAAAGCGCATTCGTGTTTTTAGAAAAATGTGATCTGCTAATGAAATATTACAATAAAAATATACATAAGAATGACATCATGACACCAAAGAGTGGTCACACATTGAGCCTTTGAAAAATAATAATATCACATACGATACTAATTGTTGGCAGAGCCCATGTAATAAGTGTTGGCGGAGCCCATGTAATAGAGATTGGAGCTAAATTTCTGAGAAATTAGTAACTTGAAATAGTTATTCTCAGAAATGATAGGATTCCCTCAAATTAGTAACTTCAAATAGTTAATCTCAGAAATGATAGGTTTCCCTCAAACAGGGTATATGTAATTTGAGAGAGAATACAACATTCATAGTAGTTCACGGTATTGGAACCGATAGCCTATAGAGATTAAACCACAACGAATTGCCACCGTAACTATCACTGATAGGATTCCCTCAAACAGGGTATATGTAATTCGAGAGAAAATACAGATAAAATATACGAACCAAACACACGGTGAGGCTACACTCACTTCTTTGTTATTCAATGAAGACGGATTACATCCTTATATAGGAAAAGACTCGATCGAGTCGGTTACATGAAAACCAAAGACAACTAGACTCTTAACTAAGAACTGACTCTTAACACGCCTACAACTGACTCTCACAACTGAAGCTTATAACTGGTGTTTACAACTAGCGCTTACAACTGACCCTTTCTCCATTATTTCCAAGTCTCCCCCTTAATGGAGAATGGATTGACTTCTACACCTAACATCTCTCTAAACAGTTCAAACTTAATCTTTCCAAGAGGCTTAGTGAAAATATCAACAACATTTTCACTAGTATTACAATACATAAGAGCTATTTCATTTGACTACAACTTTTCTCGAACAAAATTATACTGAGCTTCAACATGCTTTGTCCTTGCATGAAAAATCAGATTCTTCGCAATATTGATTGAACTTTGATTATCACCTCTGATCAACGTAGGTTCCTTTCGTTCTTCTCCAACATCTTGAATAAGTCTTCTTAACCAAACAACTTTACAAGTTGCTGCACACAAGGCTTTATATTCTACCTCGGTAGAAGACAAAGATATAGTAGGCTGCTTTTTACTGTTCCATGAAACAACCCCGGATCCAATGTTGAACACATATCCAGTGGTTGATCTTCGATCATTTAGATTGCCAGCCCAATCAGAATCTGAATAACCTATCAACTCAACATCATATGCATTAGTATATTTAATACCATAATCAAGTGTACCTTTTAGATACCTGAGTACTTCCTTTGCTGCATTCCAATGGCTTTCATGAGGTTTCGGCATGAATTGACTTAACACTCTCACATAATATGAAATATCAGGTCTGGTTGTGGTGAGATAATTTAGACTACCCACCATCTGTCTATACACAGTGCCATTCACCTCCTTTGAACCATCATTACAAGACAATTTCACATTCTTTTGCATGGGAACAATAGAAGACTTACACTGATCCATTTTAAATCTCTTAAGTATTTCTCTGATATACTTACTTTGACAAACAAAAGTTTGGCCTGCATTTCTCCAAACTTCAATACCTAGGCAGTAATGTAACTCACCAAGATCTTTTATTTCAAATACCTTTGATAACTGCTCCTTGATTTCATCAATTAACTTCTCTGCATTTTCTGTAATTATTAAATCATCAACATATAATGAAATCAATACTATATACCCCTATTCATCAAATTTGATATACAGATTTGGATCACTTTTGCTCCGCATAAAACCCTGTTGAAGAAAGAAAGAGTCTATCTTCTCATACCATGACCTAGGTGCATGTTTTAGTCCATACAATGCTTTCTTTAA
>JZKD02S0557899.1:156297-168139 GCA_000966675.3 Picea glauca | reverse complement strand
TTATATAAAGAAATAATTAACAAATTATATATATTTTAATTTTAATTTTAAAGAAAAATATCTTATATAATATATAAAGAAATAATTAACAAATTATATATATTTTAATTTTAATTTTAAAGAAAATAATTCATTGTATAATTTTTTTTTTATTGAAAATAGTTTTTTTACCTTATTCTTTATATAAAATAGATATATTTTATAGTATTTTATATACAATAATTAGAGATTGATAAATGTTTTAAATATCACAAAATTATTTACCCATTGATGATGATCATTGATGATGATGATGAGTGGATCTAATTGGTATATCAAATCTTAAAAGGGTAATGAAACAAATGCCAATATCCATCTAGTATTTTGATGGGAAAAGTTCTCAACCTATTATTATAAGGAGTCCAATTTTTTCTTTTCATTGTAACAAAACATCTATAACATCTTCCTATCAATATAAGTTTTTAAATTTATTTTCTTGAAAATAACTACTATTTATATTATCAAAATGTCATTTCAAATTAACTTATCTAATGTTCATTACAACACCAAAATATGAATGTATTAATTCATGACAAAATTTCAACAAATCCATAAAACTATTATGCACTTACATGCCACCCTAATAAAAATATAATTTGACAAAACATTAATGTTTAGTCCTATTGGTTATGTAGTGTAATAGTGAGAGTGGGGCATAATGTTATCATAGGAGAAACACTTGGTTATAGAGAAAAACTAAGAAACTAGAGTGAAAGAGATGAAGAAAAAAAGGGCATAGGGCCACTATATTAATTAAGGTTATTAAATTGATTTCATTGTGTAGGAATGTAGATTAATTAGGGTAATTAAATTAGGGGAAAATAAAATGTATGAGAAGATAAAAATCTAACTATGTTTAATTTGTTGGTCTCATTTGGAAACATAATTAAATTAATTAAACATTGATATAGGTGAATATATCTAACAAATATTTTAGCACTCCATTCAAACTACACCTCCCTACAAAAAACACATGATCCCAATATTTAATACAAAGTGATAAAAAATGGAAGATACCGTATAGAATAATGAAACAATGAAATGTTTTATGGTGTCCCAAAGTGCCCGAAGAAATGTGTTACATGTTGGACACATCGATTACACTGAGAGGGGGGAGTGAACAATGTAGGTCTCTTTTTCCCAAAACTTCGCCTTCACAAAACTCATTAGTTAGCAATCACCATTTATTCATTACTTATTGATGTCATTTATAACCAGTTAAATGCGAACATACATCAACAACATATATTAGCAACATATATCAACAACATATCATCAATAAATCATCACCATAAGGAACACAAAGAACACAAGATGTATGTAAAATTTTCTTTTTATTACAGACTACAATCCTTGGGTTTATCAACAACAACTGAATAGAGTACAACTCTACAAGAGCACCAACACTATAATGCAAGACTCCTCTTACACACTCAACACCAACCGATATGAGGCAACAATCCTCAACAAATATCAATCTGTCAATAGGTATGCGACCTGTTGGTAGTACAACACATGTATGTATGCACCCTACCAGTAGTACAACTCGTGTATGTATGCGAGAAATCTGTACTACAACCTGCATATCACTTCTCAGTACTCAGGGTTTTCTCTTCAAGATGAACTCAGATCCTTTGAAATCTTCAATCACATTCTCTTCTGTCTTTCATTGTCCCATATGACTCATAATCAATCACAAAACATCCAATCTCTCCAACAACTTACTCATTCTCCTCAACCATACAATATGAATGCTAATCAATCATGTATAAGCAATCAACATACTATAACAATCATATCAGTATTGAATCATAAGAGTGTTTCTCACTCTTATCCACCAATACAAACCACATCACAACAACCATACCCAAAATGTATTAAGCATTCACTACACAACAAGAAAGAGTATCCATCAAGACAACCATGTAATCATACCAGAGTTTCTATGGCAGATCTAAGCCCATACAATGTAGATCTGGAACCAACTTCAGTCTTCAATATCTTGGCCCCAACTCACACACAAGTATTCATGACTTCATCCACTGTATGTTCCCTGTCCTCATTCACCCCATGTATGTACGCGCCCTGACTCACTACAACCCACATACACCTTATAAACTAGGGTTTCTGGACTTTTGAAACATTTTTCGTCATGATCTCAGACTTACTGAAACTTTGATCCATCCATGAGATCCTCCATATACTCTCTCTCTCAGAATATATCTTCAATACGTGCTCAAGAGATTCACAGAAGAGATACACACCAAAGATGCTACTCCACAAAACACCTATGCCTCTTATTTATACTCTCCAAGCAGCTTCCTTGGAGCATCTTCTAGGTCACTTAACCCACTTCTAGGTCACTTAACACATTTTCCTCATTTTAGGGTTAACCACTTTCCATAATTAGAAAGTTCTCCATTACTTTATCAATTAAATATTCCTTCTTGACTTTGTCACCTCACTTTATCATTTAAATAAGCCTCCTTAACCTTGTCACTTCAATTTATCATTTAAATATTAATTTTTTCTTTGCAAGCTCTTTGACTTCTTTGACATTTTGAGGCTTCAAGCCTACCTATGAGGGTCCTTTATCTTCGTAAGGCCATAACTCTCAAACCATGAGGAGTTATGTGACATTCCACATACCACCGGAAATGGCATGACAAACACTATCCATCTAGGATAGTGTCACTGACAAATTCACTGATCTTCCTCCCATTATTCCACATATAGGTATAACCATACTTCAAGGATAAATCAACCGCAAAGCGTCTTCCCATGAGGGCTTTCACCATAAGGGGACCACTTTGGAGTTCATCCATTTGTAGACCTTATCAATCATGATAAGACAATAATGATTCATCTTTACATCCATCCAAAAATGCATCATATACCAATGAAACACATCGATCCATATTCATCTATGCAACATGTGAATGACATCATATGACTATGATTCTATTTGACATACTTCATCAATATACTATGATAAGACATGTATATATCAAACCTTTGAATTTTGACATGATTCATTCATCCTTTGGCATCAACCAATTCCTTGACATCAATCAATCAATCATCCTTTGACATTAATCAATCCCTTGACATTAATTCTTTGACATCAATTAATTAAACCTTTGGCATCAATGACAACATGATCCAACAGTCTTCCCCTTTGGCATTGATGGCAATACAAACATTGATGTCAACATCTAGACAAGGCATACTCTACATCAATAGTCATCAATCACATCAATGTGAATATCTCTCCCCATCAGTAATCATCAATCACATCAATGTGACTATCTCTCCCCCTTTGACATCAATGGAAAAGGGTCATTCTCCTCTTGTGGCTGCCCCCTGTTCTTGAACTCTCCTTGGGGTTGCTCCCCCTACCTGAATTCCTTTGATATTCCTTTGAATAATCTCTCCCATTTTTTAACAAGGAATATCACTATGATATAATGATGAAGATACATCACTCATGCTCCCCCTGTTACCATCACTCCCCCTAGAATTATGTCTATGTTCTCTTTCATCAGATATAGGGCTATTTTACCAAGTATGCATCTGATAAATATTTCCTCCTATAATCATGGGAAGAAGAATGACTCCCCATATGGGTATGTTTCCCCCTATCTTCTCTGCAATATGAACAATATGCTACCACTGCAATAAATTTTGTTGCAAATGCTACTACTCAACCAGAACATAGAGCAATACGATCATTGGACCTATCCATGCATCAAAACTCGTTGCATACCATACATCATGAGGAAAATGATATGTCAACAATGAACAAAACATAAATCATGTACCAAAATGTGTGCTCACCATGCACAAAACCCATGTACAATAACCATGTACATCAACACCATACAATGTGCCAAAAGATATCATCAATGGAATGTATCAACCATATGCCTCTACCAACATGTCAACCATGTGCATCTATAAATATTCCAACCATGTGCATCTATAAATATTCCAAACATGTGCATCTAACAACTGTCATATCACTCATGATATGTCTTCACCATAAACCAAGTGTCACAATCATGTATCTCAATCAATCAAGTGTCTCATCATATCATCAAACATATACCATCTATGAGTGTACCAAACATGTACATCAACATGTATCGCCACTTGTACCAAGCAAGTATGTCAACCATGCATCAATACCACAACAAAATGAATCCTCATGCATGTATGCCAAGTCCACCACAAAAGATGTGCCAATCAAACTGCTAGTAGGTGCCTCTACCAATGTACTAGAAGTGTACCAATCATGTATCAACTATAGATCAAGCTATGACTCATCAATTATGTACACATGATCACCTCATCAACTCACCAACTACATGTCCAAATACGTAGTTCAGGCATATGCCAAATGCATGAACCAAGATATCTAACAAGTAATATTCCAATAATACATCATAAGATATATCAATGAAACTCAATATATGTACCAACCATGTACCCCAACAGATCAACCTCAATCCTCCATTCACTACATCAAATACTACGCATCCAATAGTACATGTACTAGTAGTGTTCTTTAATAGATCAATGACATCTCTAGCTAGCATCATTAGGATATATCACATAACCAAGGTACCATAACTTCACTGTGATAACCAACATTGTTCTTCAACAGAAAATGCCTCAATCCAAACTCATGGGTTAGTGCCATGCATCCAAGGTAGCCTTTCATTTTATATCATCACATTACATAATCCAATATGTAATCATAAAAAACTGCAACAAACAATCTCAGAACCTGCAAAAAACTATGTCAGACCCTACATAAACTATGTCAAACCTTGCATCATAGAGTTATACCATCACATCAAGATGCAGCCCATGTGCATAGCCTTTTTTTCTTAGTCTTTACCACATATATGTGGCTTGATGCATAGACAGATCACATATGTGCGTGACCTGTTCAAGGTTAGCCTATGTATGTATGCGACTGTTACCACTGTCACACATGTATTCTTTAATAGATGACACACTTGAGCCTCCCTTAAGGCTTCCATTTTGCTCTAGTTGTTCAGACTTCTTCACCCACTTTTGAAGGTTTCCTTGCTTCTCAGAACTTGAGCTCTGAGCTTCCATCTTTTCAAAGGTGTCTCCCTTCCTTATTTCATTCCTTCTTCTAGTCATTCTATTTGAAGTCCTCATCATGTAATTTATTCTTGTGCTCCAAAAATCATTGGATTTGTGGCCAAATCCACTACAACTGTAGCATCTCATGTTGTGACAGTGAGCAACAATGTGTTCTACTTGATCACATATCCAACATTTTATGGTGTTATGAAATATTCCATTATTTATCCTTCCTTAAGATCTGCATTCCAAATCTTTGTGACCATATTCATTACATGAATAACATTGCCCATGGAAACTACTTTCATACCTTTGCTTTGGTGTCCATATTCTTTGAGGTGTAAGGATGTATTCTTGATGTCTTTCTTTCTTTGTTCTTTTGAAACTTTCCTTCCCTTGTGTAGGTAGTTTACTTGCAAAATTATCTTCATCCTTTACCTCATGCTTCTTTGAGGTGCTTGCTTCAACATGTGTAGCTTCTCTCTTGTATCCAAGACCTGATTTATCATTTGGTGATCTTTGACTTTCCAATATCTCATTCTATATTTGTGAGCTATTCAAGAATTTGTTTGAATTTTCTACTTTCTTTCTAAGATCAACAACTTTAGCTTCTAGCTTATGACATGACTCTTCCTTTTCATTTATTTGATTCTTCAATAGTTCCTCTACCCTTTTGGCTTCTTCGATTTGTGCCTTGAGATGAACAATAGTTTCAAATTTTTTGTTAATCTCATCATCTACCTTCTTATCTTCTTTTTCCTTCTTTATTCTTGTGATCTATTCTACCTTTTCATCTAATTGAGTCTTATTACTCTCTTCTTGTTCTTTGAGCATTTCCTTTAACTTGAAGATGTTCCTTTGACTCTTCTTAATAAAATTTTTAGTGTTATACAAAAGATAGCTATAGTCTATATAATAGTGGTCATTGCTATATTCATATAGAGCCTCTTCAACTTTCTATTAAGTTCTGGTAGTTCTTCTTTTACTTCTTCCATGGGATAACAATCAACTATTTCTAGATTTTCTTCTTCACTTGTAGAGAAAAATTCAACATCATCACATTTTGAATTATTGCAATCAATGGTATGTGAAGATTCTTTACCTTCATTTGAAATGTCTTCAAGATTTTCCTTTTTGCTTTGGTATGTCTCCTCTATCTTTAGCCATAGATCCTTGGAGTAAGTGCATTGTCCCATGCTCTTTTTGATAGGGCTTGAGAGTCCAATAAGAGTTTTCTTGAGAGCCAATCCATCATTCTTCTTTCCTTCCCTTTGAGCTGAAAAATTTGACTTGTTCTTCAAGGAAATTGATCCACCAATGGTTGCCTTCCAAATACCTACTCCCATTTCCTTCAAATGCACTCCCATTTCTATTCTCCAAGTAGAATAGTTTTCCTCATCAAGGATTAGAGCTTCATCATCCTTTTGTGTGTCCATAGATCTCCTCCAAGCTTGTTAAGGATTATAGTGAAGGCCTACTCTGAAACCAATTGTTGGAAACACTGACTACACTGAGAGGGGGGGGGTGAACAATGTAGGTCTCTTTTTCCCAAAACTTCCCCTTCACAAAACTCATTAGTTAGCAATCACCATTTACTCATTAATTATTGTTGTCATTTATAACCAGTTAAATGTGAACATACATCAACAACATATATCAACACCATATCATTAATAAATCATCACCACAAGGAACATAAACAACACAAGATGTATGTACAATTTTATTTTTATTACGGATTACAATCCTTGGGTTTATCAACAACAACTGAATAGAGTACAACTCTACAAGAGCACCAACTCTATAATGCAAGAATCAACTTACACACTCAACACCAATGAAGATGAGGCAACAATCCTCAATAGATATCAATCTGTCAACAGGTACGCAACCTGTCGGTATTGTGACAAATGTATATACGTGCCCTGCCAGTAGTACAACTCACATATGTACGCGACCAGTCTATAGTACAACCTACATATCACTTCTAAGAACTTAGGGTTTTCTCTTCAATCTGAAATTAGATCCTCTACAACCTTCAATCACATTCTCTTATGTCTTTCACTGTCCCATCTAATCCATAATCAATCAAAACACATCCAACCTCTCCAAAAAATTACTCATTATTCTCAACAATACAATATGAATGCTACTCAATCATGTATAAGCAATCATCATACTATAGAAATCATAACAATATTGAATCATAAGAGTGATTCTCACTCTTATCAACCAATACAAACCACATCACAACAACCATACCAAGAATTCCTGAAGCATTCACTACACAACAAGAAAGAGTATCCATCAAGAAAATAATGTAATCATACCAGAGTTTCTATGCAAGATCTGATCCCATGGAATGTAGATGTGGAACCTGCTTCAGTATTCAAGATCCTAGAACCAACTCACACACAAGTCTTCATGACTTCATCCACTATACACAACCTGTCCTCATTCACCCCGCGTATGTACGCACCCTGGCTCACTACAACCCATGTACACCTCAGAAACTGGGGTTTCTGGACTTCCAAAAGTTTTTCCATCATGATCTTAGACTCACTGAAACTTTGATGCATCCATGATATCCTCCATACACTCTCTCTCAGAATAGATATTCAATGCATACTCAAGAGATTCACACAAGAGATACACACCAAAGATGCTACTCCAAAAAAGACCCTTGCCTCTTATTTATACTCTCCAAGTAGCTTCCTTAGAATCATCTTCTAGGTCAATTAACTGACTTCTAGGCCACTTAACCAATTTCTAGGTCACTTAACCCATTTCTAGGTCACTTAACCCATTTTCATCATTTTAGGGTTAACCACTTTCCATAATTAGAAATTTCTCCATTACTTTATCATTTAAATATTCCCTCTTGACTTTGTCACCTCACTTTATCATTTAAATAATCCTTATTGACTTTGTCATTTCACTTTATCATTAAAATAGTAATTTCTTCTTTGCAAGCTCTTTGACTTCTTTGACCTTTTGGAGCTTCAAGCCTACATATGAGGGTCCTTTATCTTCGTAAGGCCATAACTCTCCAACCATGAGTAGTTATGTGACATTCCACATACCATCGGAAATGGCATGACAAGAACTATCCATCTAGGATAGTTTCACTTAAAAAGTCATTGATGTTCATCTCATTATTCCACATATAAGTATAACCATACGTCAAGGATAACTCAACTGCAAAGCGTCTTCCTGTGAGGGATTTCATCATAAGGGGACCACTTTGGAGCTCATCGATTTGTACACCTTATCAATCATGATAAGACAATAATGATTCATCTTTACATCCATCCAACAATGCATCATATACCAATGAAACACATTGACCCATCTTCATTTATGCATCATATCAATGACATCATATGACTATGATTCCATTTGACATACTTCATCAATATATTATAATAATACATTTATATATCAAACCTTTGACTTTTGAAATCATTCAATCATCCTTTGGAATCAACCAATTCCTTGACATCAATCAATCAATCATCATTTGGCATCAATCAATCCCTTGACATCAATCCTTTGACATCAATTAATTAAACCTTTGGCATCAATGACAACATGATCCAGCATTACCTCCCTTACCTTACATATATTGAAACCTTCCTTAAGGTAGAAGAGTTAAATTATCCAAGGCATGAGAGTAGACAAAGTCAATGACAACACAACAAGCCTTCAAGGAAGAAACCAAGCCAAAAGAAAGAGATATTTGTAGAGGTGTTGAAGGTCATGGGAGAAATAAACATAAGATTGTGGAGGAGTAAAAGAGATATAATAGAATTCAATGATAATCTAGAGGTGTTCATGTAATATATTAAGAATATGAAAGAAGATTTGGAAATATGTCATAAAGCATAGAGAAGTGATATAGATATGAAAGGAAATCACCTCAAGGAATAAGTGAATGTTCTCTTAGCTATTTGATAAACCATTATGTATAAAGGAAGTGTACAATGATTTTTTCCTAGGAACAATGGCTCCAAAATATCATACCATAGGTATTTTACTCAATCACATAATTTTTTCCATAGACTATGATAAAGAGATGTGGTACAACCTAGGAAATTCATGGTTCACATGGCATTGCGGAATTGATAAGTGTCAAAGAAGGTATGACTAAGTGGACCCCCAATTAATCATTCCCAAATGGATTTGTATCATCAATGAACTCAATGAATCATCCTAACCAATTGTGGAGTAGAGCATGGAATTGGAGTCCAAAAAAGGTGAGTGCCCCAACTAAGCACCCTAAAGAGTCTAATTAAGTCAAATTGGAGGCAAAATGACAAATACAAGAGGAGAGGTGATGATGTACTTTATTCAAGTCCTAGATATTTGAAAACAGGTCAAGTACATCTAGGATAAGTTACAATGACTCATGGGATACTAACATGTCATGAAAGAGCCTCTAGTATGAAGGAATAGAGGTAACCAAGTCATCACTAGGCATATCATGTATGCAAACAATACATAAGTAGATCATACTAGGATATCTATAATTGGGTGGGTATATGTGAGTAATGAATTTTGAAATTTATATGATATAGATTTTTCTTAGGTTTTCTAAGATAAGTCCTTTGGAATATTCACCTAAGTGTTCATGAATTACAAGATATGTTGAGGTAGGTCATAAGGAGGGAAGTTAACAAAATTGGAGATGTCAAAAAAGAAATCATGCATTGGATATAGAGAAACCTCCAATTCAAAATACCTCATCCTAAGAATATTCATGGAGTATGAGACTCGTGTTCTCAGTCTCTCCAAATTTGGAGATGGTTCCTAGACTCTAAATTGATCTTATTTGACACCTTATTTGTTTCAATAGTTTGAATGTCGAATTAGGTCTTCAAATTCTCCATCATGAGAGTGATGTATGTCACTTTAGCATGATTATCAATGATATGATTATCACATTAATAAAGATCCTTCCTCAAACCACAAACCTCCCATACCATGCATGAACACCAAAAATAAAATGCAAAGGGAAAAGTCTTAAGCTGAGTAGAATAAAATGAAAAACCAATAGCAAAGCATTATTTGAATGTAGAGACAAATTTTTTTATAAGACATGAGCGAAAATAAATGCACCAATATAGACATTCTCTCATATTCCAATCACCTTTAAATATTCAGAGACGGGATGTGTGTAAATAAAGGAACACGGGTGGTTGGATAGGGTTTGTACCATCCATTGAATCTCTCATAGCGCAAGGATAAATGATTATTGGGGGTATTTAGGAAGGGTATTAAATCCCTCTTCTCATGTCAAAACTTCTAATGTGACAAGTGGAGGGATATGGTTCCCCCCAACTTCCTTTAATATATATTTTATTTTCACAAAACATCATGGAAAGGATTGGGAATCCTATCAAACCCCTTCATACTCCCTAAGGGTGATTTCTTCTTCTATAAGAGTATCTAAAATATTCTCCTTGATTTTGGCCTCAATATTTAGAGAGAGTTTCACATAGTGGTGTGATATATTACAAAATCTAATGGTCAATAAAGTTTCTCATTGAATAATTCTTGCAATAGATGGTGAGGAGAGGTCATTTCCATTCTTCAAAGCACTAATAATAAACAACGAGTTACAAATGATAGTTACTTCATCTATGGAACACAAACTTAACAAATGAAATCTTCGATAAGATGCAAGGGTATTTACCTGATTGTTTGTATTCTTCCCTAGACCGTAAGAAAAATAAAGATCCTTTTAGATTTCGGGATCGAGAATGATCCCCTACACACATATCACTTCTTAATCTTATTAATGTTATCATAATGGCTTATATGATTTGTGTTGTACATTATTGATCTAGAAAGGATCCAGATAATTTTAAGGATAACTCAGAATTCACAGAAGCACCCGAGGAAGCTCATAATGGCCTTAGTAGACAGAGAAAGGGAAAAAAAATCAAAGTCCTCAAAACTTAGTGAAATTTTCATCATCACGAAGAGCATGTCATAATATTTCCAATGGCATAAATGGATCACCAAACGGATTTACGTATCAAAAGATATTTGCGGTCAAATGTTTGGTCAACCTAGTTCAGTCAGGAGGAATGAGTTAGCATCAGTACTGTTGATGTCACCATTAGTATGGATGGAATCAAAATTAGTATAGGGTACATGACAACCACAGAGGAAGACATGTGTCATGATGATGTGGCAGCACTAGAGGCTACCACGTCTCATCAATTTTTGGCCTTTTTCGATCAGTTCGTGGACCAATGGAAAAGTGCCACATGGCAGTCCATACAACCATGTGGCACTCCGTACAGCCACCTGGAAGGTGACGTGAACGGTGACAGGCCAAAGAAGCATGAATGATGTGGTGATGATAGTGTAGAGGTGGTGTTGTAGTCCAATGAAAGGTTGCCATGTGGCAGCAGGAAAATGCCCAATGAGGGCTAACAATCAAATTTCCAAATTTAAAAGAGGTTGGACAAATGGCCAACTATCTCACCAAAATAGCAACATTGCCAACAATTTTCCATACCACCAAAAACTCATGCCAAAAGGGGAGTACAAACCCGCTGCATATATATATATATATATATATATATATATATATATATATATATATATATATATATATATATATATATGTATGTATGTATGTATGTATGTATGTATGTATGTATGTATGTATGTA
>JZKD02S0557899.1:143320-156287 GCA_000966675.3 Picea glauca | reverse complement strand
AGGTGTTGTTGTCCTTTTGTCGGACCTCAGGTTGTACCTGCCTTGACCGCCACTAGCTTTGTCTCCCTTGCTCAATTCATTTAGCTGACTATCCATGAGAGACTCTTCATAAGCCATCTGAGTGAGATGAGGAAAAAGAGGAGTGTCTTCTAAGCAGTGGATTTTAGGCTCAGGCTCATCTGTTTCCCCTTCTTCTTCATCGGCCACAAAATTGTTCTGAAAGGGAGCCTGAATTCTTTGGTCGTCCCTGTCTCTTCCTTTCTCTCTGTGTATAGTTGGGGGAGCAATAAAATTTGGTCTTCTGAAACCCCCTTTGTTCTCAATGCCCTGAGGGCCCTTGTTCACCTGCTTCCTTTCCACCTTCAATCTCTCCATCTCTTCTTTTAGGAAGTTCATCACTTGGGCTAGCTCACTTGCTTGAGGGTGGGACATTGATGGGCCGGAAGTTGAGGCTTCCGATTTTTCTTTTCTTATGTCTACGTCATCCTGGTTCCTCAGTCTGTCAGCTGCCAATATGTTGGATTCCACTTCTACAGCTGCATATTCCATATGAGCTAAGGAGGTGGATCTTCTTTCTCTTAATAAGAGACAGAAATCAGGGTCAAATGCACCAGCATAAGAGATTTGAGCAGAGGCTTCTGAGGGTTTAATCTCTGCAGGAATCTTGTTATACATTTTATTGAATATTTTGGAGAAGTCAGAGACAGAGTCTCCATCCATTTTCTTCAGAGCCCCAAACTCTGTCATGTAATACATATAATCCTTCCTATCTCCCCACTGTCTCAGGAAAACATTATCCAGAGCCTCAATTCCAACAATAGATCCGGGGGCTAGTCCTCTAAACCATTTCCTAACCTCACCATCCAGGCTCTGGACAAAGACTCTCATCTAGACATCTTCATTTTCAATGTTTAGGTTGTCTGCATAACTGTAAAAAGTATCCAAGTTCTCCTCAGCAGTTATGTCTCCCTCCCCACTGAACTTGGGCATGTACTTCAAGTAGTGTCTAACAGGGAGAGGATTCATAGGATGTGGTAGGAATAAAGGAGCATATCTAGCAGCAACTATGGCGTCCATCCTATTCAGAGGGGGATTAGCACCAGCCATAGGGATATTAGGTNTCACTCCCTCTGCTGATACTATATGGCCTAATAGTTTTCCCTCCTGCATAGCAAACAATGATTTCTTGGGGTTTAAAGATAGGCCATACCTTCGACACTTCCTGAAAACCTTCTTCAAGTGGCGGAGGTGCTCGTTATCAGTCTTGGAAAGACTATTATGTCATCGAGGTAAATCACCACAAACTTATCTTTTTCCTCGATGAAGGCTATGTCCATGGCTCACTGAAACGTGGCTCCTGCATTCATCAATCCGAAAGGCATTTTGGAATACATGAATGTGCCCCAGGGAGTGGTGAAGGCTGTTTTTTCTCGGTCCTCAGGCATGACTGATATCTGATTGTAACCAGAGAAACCATCAATCATGGATATTCTGGAAGCACCAGTAACCTTCTGCAATATGTGCTCCATGTTGGGCAGGGGATAATTGTCTTTCCTTGAGCTCCTGTTCAGGTTCCTGAAATCAACGCAGAGCCTGATTTCGCCGCTTTTCTTCCTTACTGGGACAAAGTTGGCCACCCAGTCAGAATATCTCAAAGGGACAATGATTTGGGCGTCTAGCAACTTCTTCACTTCTCTCTTCATGACAGGTAGCAGCATGGGATTTATCTGTCTTAGATTTTGCTTGAATGGCCTAGCCTCTTCTTTCAGTGGGATCTTGTGCTCAATAACTGATGTGTCGTATGTTTTGAGGTCTTCATAGGTCCATGCGAACACGTCAGCAAACTCTCTCAGTAATTCAGTATATTCGTCTCTCTGCTCCTCAGTCAAACTCCTTGACAGCTTGACCAATTTAGGCTCCTCAGGTGGGCCTATGTTACACTCATCTGTGTCAGCGTCATCACCTGAAACTCTATCCTTTACTGCCACATCATTCCCATCAAACAACCTTTCTAATGGGATTAGACCTTTTGGTATGTGGTTGCTTGGTAGCTGAATAATATGGTGGTCGGCAATTTTATTCAGAAAATCCCCCGGGTGATGGTTAGGTTCTCCTTCAATGTCAGGATCATCATCCATGTGCAATGCAGAAAAGTCATCAATGGATTGAAGAAACTTTTCGATCTCCTGATCATCCTCAAATACCTTCCAATGTCTGACATTATCTGGTACAGAGGGTCTATACTTTATTTTAACATCGGATCCAACAGTGGGCAGCACAGGAACTTCGAGCACACTAGCTGTGAAAGATAAAAAGTTGGCTGGAGCATTTTCTTCCCTGGGAATGAAAGAGATGTTAAAATCCAGGAATAAATTATCAACTAGGTCCCATACCTCGTTTCTGTAATTCTTGAGTCGAGGATGCTTAGCCCGATAAACATTTTTGACCTGCTGGACAATCAATTCTGCATCCCTGAACACAACCATCTCTTTAATTCCCATTCCTTTTGCAACTCTTAATCCCAGAACCAGAGCTTCATGCTCTGCCACGTTGTTGGTGACTTCGAATTCCAGCCTGTATGACAGAGATGTGGTCTCTTGACAAGGGGACACGAATACTATCCTGACACCTGCACCCATACTGGAGGAAGCTCCATCAAAGAACATCTTCCAAACAGAGGTGGTCGGAGGGGGTGTCTCCTGGTTAAGAATGGGTTGATTTCTGATCTGTAAAGGAGCCTCAGGGGTGTGGGTGAGCTGTAGTAAACTGGAGCCTAAATCAGTGTCCAAGGCATATATGGGGTGATTGGTAGGGTTAGCTTCATCACTGATTATGTAGGCCAGTTGGGCTTCTCTGTACAGTCTCCTATGCTCCCCTCCAAAGACTGGAATGATGGCATATGTGAGATCCATCTGCAAGGTTCCCCCTAGTCTCTTTATCCAAGATCTTGACAACAACATGCCAAACTTAGGGGGGACGTCAACTACCACGATATCCATGACCATGCTCTTCATGGGCAGCTGAAACAAAGAGACTACTAGGTCCTTGATGACTCCCAAACACTGAACCCTCCTGGAGTCGAAAGAATAGAGGTCATGGTAGGCTCGGGTGACTTCTAGTCCCAATTCCTCCATGACAGTTTTGGGCATGAGGTTGTGAGAGCCCTCTGAATCTATAAGGCAATTATGCAGCACTTTGTCATGTATGTTCAGGGATGTGTAGAACGGAGGGGATGAATCATCTATGTCTTCTACCATGGGATCTAGGACAACTACATGCCTTTCATCTTGGAGGTTTATGGAGTCTGTGAGAGGGTATGAGGCTTCAGATTTCAACAGCTCAGAGAAGCATTTTTTGAATTCCCCATGTTTAATTAATTCAGTGAGTGGCACAGGAATTCTGATCTTTTGAATCTCATGTTCGAAATTGAAAGAAGACATAGGCTTTGGGATTTCTCTAATTTCAGGGACATGATTATGGACAATGGGAGAGAGAGGTTGAGCCTTCTTACCTCTTTGAGCATTTTCTACTTCATTAGTAGGTTTCTCTGTTATAGTGGATTGCTCAGGAACATCAGGTGTTGCTGTCCTTTTGTTGGACCTCAGGTTGTACCTGCCTCGACTGCCACTAGCTTTGTCTCCCTTGCTCAATTCATTTAGATGACTATCTATGAGAGACTCTTCATAAGCCATCTGAGTGAGATGAAGAAAAGGAGGAGTGTCTTCTAAGCAGTGGATTTTAGGCTCAGGCTCGTCTATTTCCCCTTCTTATTCATCGGCCAAAAAATTGTTCTGAAAGGGAGCCTGAATTCTTTGGTCGTCCCTGTCTCTTCCTTTCTCTCTGTGTATAGTTGGGGGAGAAATAAAATTTGGTCTTCTGAAACCCCCTTTGTTCTCAACGCCCTGAGGGCCCTTGTTCACTTGCTTCCTTTCCACCTTCAATCTCTCCATCTCTTCTTTTAGGAAGTTCATCACTTGGGCTAGCTCACTTACTTGAGGGTGGGGCATTGATGGGCCAGAAGTTGAGGCTTTCGATTTTTCTTTTCTTCTATCTGCGTCGGCCTGGTTCCTCAGTCTGTCAGCTGCCAATATGTTGGATTCCACTTCTACAGCTGCATCTTGCATCTGAGCTAAGGAGGTGGCTATTCTTTCTCTTAATAAGAGACATAAGTCAGGGTCAAATGCACCAGCATAAGAGATTTTAGCAGAGGCTTCTGAGGGTTTAATCCTTGCAGGAATCTTGTTATACATTTTATTGAATCTTTTGAAGAAGTCAGAGACAGACTCTCCATCCATTTTCTTCAGAGCCCCAAACTCGGTCATGTAATACATATAATCCTTCCTATCTCCCCACTGTCTCAGGAAAACATTATCCAGAGCCTCAATTCTAGCAATAGATCCGGGGGCTAGTCCTCTAAACCATTTCCCGACCTCACCCTCCAGGCTCTGGACAAAGACTCTCATCCAGACATATTCATTTTCAATGTTTAGATTGTCTGCATAACTGTAAAAAGCAGCCAAGTGCTCCTCAACAGTTATGTCTCCCTCCCCACTGAACTTGGGCATGTACTTGAAGTAGTCTCCAGCAGGGAGAAGATTCATAGGATGTGGTAGGATTAAAGGAGGATATCTAGCAACAACTATGGAGTCCATCCTATTCAGAGGGGGATTAGCACCAGCCATAGGGATATTAGGTAGAGGAGAACTCAGAGGAGAAGGAGTATGGATGGGAGATGTTGGAAAAGAGTTTCTTGGAGGAGACCACGGAGAAAACATAGAGAGAGCTAAGGGACCTGAATGTGCAGATGCTTCTCTCCGTGCAGTAGTAGCAATAAGAGGAGGGGTGGTGAAACCTTCAGAGGCTTGAGGTCTGTGTTGAGGCACAACCTCCAGGGAGGGGGGAGTGACAAGGATCTCTCTTTCTGATACCAGACTAGGAGGAGAAAACTCAGCAGAAACACTCCCGAAATTCAGAAAACGGGAAACCTCGGAGGAAGGACAACTAGGAAGATGAGAATAAGAAAATGGAGTTCTCACAAAAGGGGAAGGTGCATTACCTGTTTCGGCGATGGAAACTTCTTTCGTGGAGCTCTTTCCCTTTCTGTGCACCACTTCTGAGTCAGCTTCTGGTGTAGCTAAAGGCAAGTGTGGATTAGACCTCGTGTGTCTGCCTCTCGAAGCCACAATGATAGAGCAGGTTCTCCCCAGCGGAGTCGTCACAATGGANAGTTGGAAAGGAGAGACGCCCAAGGATTTCTTAGTTGTCACCCGATCAACCCAAAGAGAAAATTTGAGCTTTGAGTCCCAGGCCCTTTTATTGTCCTCCAGTAGCTTCTTAATAAGATTGATCAGAATTTTATTGGAGGACTCTGCCAGTCCATTTCCTTGAGGATAGTAGGGAGTGGAGTGAATTAGTGAAATCTCAAAACGTTCACAGAACTTGACCAGAGGCTCAGACCGAAAAGGGGAGGCATTGTCGRTGACAATTTTGYTAGGGCARCCAARTCTAGMTATGATATCCTCCAGGAAKMTGATAATCACTTTGTGAGAAGTGCTTMTRGTAGGGACAACTTCTATCCATTTAGTGAAGTAGTCAGTTGCAGTCAAAATCCATCGATGYTGGCCACTTGAGGGAGGATGAATTTCCCCGATGAAGTCCAATCCCCACTGCTGAAAGGGTGCAGAGACTACCACAGGCTTTAATGGCAGTGATTTGAGCTGTTTCTTTCCTGAGAATTTCTGGCATTTAATGTAAGCTCTGATTTCTCTGCAGACATCGTGAAACAAGGTGGGCCAGTAATATCCAGCCCGAAGGATCTTGTGAGCCGTGGTCTTCCAAAAATGATGGCCTCCACAGAGACTACTATGAAAGTCGAACATAACCTTCTGGGCTTGCTGCGGGTTCAGGCACCTTAGTAATACCCCCAGAGGGTCTTTCCAGTACAAAGCCTGGTCGATGAGGCAGTATCTGACCGCTCTGAGCTTTAAAGGTCTTGCCTTGCTTTTTTCCATCACATCAGGAGGCCTCAATTCTTGTAGAAAATACGAGATATCCTTGTACCAGGCACATGCTGCTAATGGTAAGGCATTATGGGACTGTGCGTGGGATGACTCAGCTTGCTCGTTGATGAAATTGATCCCCAAGGCCCTGCAATTTGATTCATCCAACAACTTGGCTAAACCCTGCCCCTTTATCAGCTTGGTGGGATTTATTTCTAGATCAAACTCTATTATTTTGGAAATCCACTTACCTCTTCTTCCGTCTATGTCAGGCTGTATAAGAATGTCCTTCACATAGGTTGAAGGGACATAGGCAGTGATTTTTGAGTGTAATACATAGACTCTGAAAGCTTTAAGAGCCTTCACAAGGGCATAGGCATGCTTTTCCATGATCTCGTACCGGAGTTCTGCATCTCTCAGCGCCTTGCTAAGGAAAGCAATAGGATTTTCTCACCCCTGATCTTTTTTTGCAATAAGACTGCTGCTATTGTATCACAAGAAGCAAAAGAAAAAAACAAGAAATCTTTAGAATAATCAGGACTGATGAGCACAGGTGCCTTAGTCAATTCTTTCTTTATTTGGACAAAAGGTTCCATGGGTTCAGCAATCCATCTCACTTCGTTCCGCTTCCTGAGCATGGCTGTGATATGTTTTACCAACTCAGCAAAATTTGAGACAAATCTCCTTAGAAAATTTATCCTCCCCAGAAAGGCTTGAACTTCCTTCTTAGATCTGGGAAGTGGCAGGGTCTGCAGTGCTTCTACCCTGTCAGGATCAATCCTCACTCCCTCTGCTGATACTATATGGCCTAATAATTTTCCCTCCTGCATAGAAAACAATGATTTCTTGGGGTTTAAAGATAGGCCATACCTTCGACACTTCCTGAAAACCTTCTTCAAGTGGCGACGGTGCTCGTTATCAGTCTTGGAAAAGACTGTTATGTCATCGAGGTAAATCACCACAAACTTATATTTTTCCCCGATGAAGGATATGTCCATGGCTCGCTGAAACATGGCTCCTGCATTCATCAATCCGAAAGGCATTTTGGCATACATGACTATACCCCAGGGAGTGGTGAAGGCTATTTTTTCTCGGTCCTCAGGCATGACTGATATCTGATTGTAACTAGAGAAACCATCAATCATGGATATTCTGGAAGCACCAGTAACCTTCTGCAATATGTGCTCCATGTTGGGAAGGGGATAATTGTCTTTCCTAGAGCTCCTGTTCAGGTTCCTGAAATCAACGCAGAGCCTGATTTCGTCGCTCTTCTTCCTCACTGGGACCAAGTTGGCCACCCAGTCAGAATATCTCAAAGGACAATGATTTGGGTGTCTAGCAGCTTCTTCACTTCTCTCTTCATGACAGGTAGCAGCATGGGATTTATCTGTCTTAGCTTTTTCTTGAATGGCCTAGCCTCTTCTTTCAGTGGGATCTTGTGCTCAATAACTGACGTGTCATATGTTTTGAGGTCTTCATAGGTCCATGCGAACACGTCAACAAACTCTCTCAGTAATTTAGTATATCCGACTCTCTGCTCCTCAGTCAAACTCCTTGACATCTTGACCAATTTAGGTTCCTCAGGTGTGCCTATGTTGCACTCAGTTGTGTCAGTGTCATCACCTGAAACTCTACCCTTTACTGCCACATCATTCCCATCAAACAACCTTTCTAATGGGATTAGTCCTTTTGGTATGTGGTTGCTTGGTTGGTGAATAATCTGGTGGTCAACAATTTTATTCAGAAACTCCCCCGGGTGACGGTCAGGTTCTCCTTCAATGTCAGGATCCTCATCCATGTGCAATGCATAAAAGTCATCAACGGATTGAAGAAACTTTTCGATCTCCTGATCATCCTCAAATAACTTCCAATGTCTGACATTATCTGGTACAGAGGGTCTATACTTTATTTTAACATCGGATCCAACAATGGGCAGCGTAGGAACTTCGAGCACACTAGCTGTGAAAGCTAAAAAGTCCGATGGAGAATTTTCTTCCCTGGGAATGAAAGAGATGTTAAAATCTAGGAAGAAATTATCAACTAGGTCCCATACCTCGTTTCTGTAATTATTGAGTCGAGGACGCTTAGCCTGATAAGCATTTTTGACCTGCTGGACAATCAATTCTGCATCCCCGAACACAACCATCTCCTTAATTCCCATTCCTTTTGCAGCTCTTAATCCCAGAACCAGAGCTTCATACTCTGCCACGTTGTTGGTGACTTCGAATTCCAGCCTGTATGACAGAGATGTGGTCTCTTGACAAGGGGACACGAATACTATCCCGACACCTGCACCCATACTGGAGGAAGCTCCATCAAAGAACATCTTCCAAACATAGGTGGTTGGAGGGGGTGTCTCCTGATTAAGAATGGGCTGATTTCTGATCTGTAAAGGAGCCTCAGGGTGTGGGTGAGATGTAGTAAACTGGAGCCTAAATCAGTGTCCAAGGAATAAATGGGGTGATTGGTAGGGTTAGATTCATCACTGATTATGTAGGCCAGTTGGGCTTCTCTGTATAGTCTCCTATGCTCCCCTCCAAAGACTGGAATGGTGGCATATGTGAGATCCATATGCAAGGTTACCCCCAGTCTCTTTATCCAATATCTTGACAACAACATGCCAAACTTAGGGGGGACGTCAGCTACCATGATATCCATGACCATGCTCTTCATGGGCAGCTGAAACAGAGAGACTACCAAGTCCTTGATGACTCCCAAACACTGAACCCTCCTAGAGTCGAAATAATAGAGGTCATGGTAGGATCGGGTGACTTCTAGTGCCAATTATTCCATGACAGTTTTGGGCATGAGGTTGTGAGAGGCCATTGAATCCATAAGGAAATTATGTAGCACTTTGTCATGTATGTTCAGGGATGTGTAGAAGGGAGGGGATGAATCATCTCTGTCTTATACCATGGGACCTAGGACAACTGCATGACTTTCATCTTGGAGGTTTATGGAGTCTGTGAGAGGGTATGAGGCTTCAGATTTCAATAGCTCAGAGAAGCATTTTTTGAATTCCCCATGTTTAATTAATTCAGTGAGTGGCACAAGAATTCTGATCTTTTGAATCTCATGTTCGAAATTGAAAGAAGACATAGGCTTTGGGATTTCTCTAATTTCAGGAACATGATTATGGACAATGGGAGAGAGAGGTTGAGACTTCTTACCTCTTTGAGTGTCTGCTACTTCATTAGCAGGCTTCTCTGTTCTAGTGGATTGCTCAGGAACATCAGGTGTTGCTGTCCTTTTGTTGGACCTCAGGTTGTACCTGCCTCGACCGCCACTAGCTTTGTCTCCCTTGCTCAATTCATTTAGCTGACTATCCATGAGAGACTCTTCATAAGCCGTCTGAGTGAGATGAGGAAAAGGAGGAGTGTATTCTAAGTAGTGGAAGGAGGAGTGTCTGTTTCCCCTTCTTCTTCATTGGCCACAAAATTGTTCTGAAAGGGAGCCTGAATTCTTTGGTCGTCCCTGTCTCTTCCTTTCTCTCTGTGTATAGTTGGGGGAGTAATAAAATTTGGTCTTCTGAAACCCCCTTTGTTCTCAATGCCCCGAGGGCCCTTGTTCACCTGCTTCCTTTCCACCTTCAATATCTCCATCTCTTCTTTTAGGAAGTTCATCACTTGGGCTAGCTCACTTACTTGAGGGTGGGGCATTGATGGGCCGGAAGTTGAGGCTTCCGATTTTTCTTTTCTTCTGTCTGCGTCGGCCTGGTTCCTCAGTCTGGAAGCTGCCAATATGTTGGATTCCACTTCTACAGCTGCATCTTGCATCTGAGCTAATGAGGTGGCTCTTCTTTCTCTTAATAAGAGACATAAATCAGGGTCAAATGCACCAGCATAAGAGATTTGAGCAGAGGCTTCTGAGGGTTTAATCTATGCAGGAATCTTGTTATACATTTTATTGAATCTTTTGGAGAAGTCAGAGACAGACTCTCCATCCATTTTCTTCAAAGCCCCAAACTCTATCATCTAATACATATAATCCTTCCTATCTCCCCACCGTCTCAGGAAAACATTATCCAGAGCCTTAATTCCAGCAATGGATTCGGGGGATAGTCCTCTAAACCATTTCTCGACCTCATCCTCCAGGCTCTGGACAAAGACTCTCATCCAGACATCTTCATTTTCAATGTTTAGGTTGTCTGCATAACTGTAAAAAGCAACCAAGTGCTCCTTAGCAGTTATGTCTCCCTCCCCACTGAACTTGGGCATGTACTTCAAGTAGTCTCCAGCAGGGAGAGGATTCATAGGATGTGGTAGGATTAAAGGAGTATATCTAGCAACAACTATGGAGTCCATCCTATTCAGAGGGGGATAAGCACCAACCATAGGGATAGTAGGTAGAGGAGAACTCGGAGGAGAAGGAGTATGGATGGGAGATGTCGGAAAATAGTTTCTTGGAGGAGACCATGGAGAAAACAAAGAGAGAGCTAAGGGACCTGAATGTGCAGATGCTTCTCTCCGTGCAGTAGTAGAAATAAGAGGAGGGGTGGTGAAACCTTCAGAGGATTGAGGTCTGTGTTGAGGAACAACCTCCAAGGAGGGGGGAGTGACAAGGATCTCTCTTTCTGATACTAGACCAGGAGGAGAAAACTCAGCAGGAACACTCCCGAAATTCAGAAAACGGGAAACCTCAGAGGAAGGACGACTAGGAAGCTGAGAATAAGAAAATGGAGTTCTCACAGAAGAAGAAGGCACATTACCTGTTTCGGCGATGGAAACTTCTTTCGCGGAGCTCTTTCCCTTTCTGCGCACCGCTTCTGAGTCAGCTTCTAGTGTAGATAAAGGAAAGTGTGGATTAGACCTCATGTGTCTGCCTCTCGAAGCCACAATGATAGAGCAGGTTCTCCCCTGTGGAGTCGTCACAATGGAGTCGCCAGGTGCACAATAGCAATCTTCAGGTTCTGATATCTGATGCACCTTTAGAATCAGTTGATCTTTGTCATTCAATCCCGAGGAAAATATTCAACTTCGTCCCCGACAACGACGCCAAAAATGTTAGCGTCAGAAGTCACTCCTGGATTGCTTGCAGGAGCAGAGCCTGACACCCATCAGTTTAATGTCACGATTTGTTAAAAGGGGTGATCAAATGGAAGCACACTCGGAACNGAAATCAGGGTCAAATGCACCAGCATAAGAGATTTGAGCAGAGGCTTCTGAGGGTTTAATCTCTGCAGGAATCTTGTTATACATTTTATTGAATATTTTGGAGAAGTCAGAGACAAAGTCTCCATCCATTTTATTCAGATCCCCAAACTCTGTCATGTAATACATATAATCCTTCCTATCTCCCCACTGTCTCAGGAAAACATTATCCAGAGCCTCAATTCCAACAATAGATCTGGGGGCTAGTCCTCTAAACCATTTCCTAACCTCACCGTCCAGGCTCTGGACAAAGACTCTCATCCAGACATCTTCATTTTCAATGTTTAGGTTGTCTGCATAACTGTAAAAAGTATCCAAGTTCTCCTCAGCAGTTATGTCTCCCTCCCCACTGAACTTGGGCATGTACTTCAAGTAGTCTCTAACAGGGAGAGGATTCATAGGATGTGGTAGGAATAAAGGAGCATATCTAGCAGCAACTATGGCGTCCATCCTATTCAGAGGGGGATTAGCACCAGCCATAGGGATATTAGGTAGAGGAGAACTCGGAGGAGAAGGAGTATGGATGGGAGATGTCGGAAAAAGAGTTTGTTGGAGGAGACCACGGAGAAAACAGAGAGAGAGCTAAGGGACCTGAATGTGCAGATGCCTCTCTCCATGCAGTAGTAGCAATAAGTGGAGGGGTGGTGAAACCTTTAGAGGCTTGAGGTCTATGTTGAAGCACAACCTCCAGGGAGGGGGGAGTGACAAGGATCTCTCTTTCTGATACCAGACCAGGAGGAGAAAACTCAGCAGGAACACTCCCAAAATTCAGAAAATGGGAAACCTCAGAGGAGGGACGACTAGGAAGCTGAGAATAAGAAAATGAAGTTCTCTCAGAAGGGTAAGGCGCATTACCTGTTTCGGTGATGGAAACTTCTTTCACAGAGCTCTTTCCCTTTCTGTGCACCACTTCCGAGTCAACTTCTGGTGTAGCTAAAGGCAAGTGTGGATTAGACCTCGTGTGTCTGCCTCTCAAAGCCACAATGATAGAGCAGGTTCTCCCCAGCGGAGTCGTCACAATGGAGTCGCCAGGTGCACAGTAGAAATATTCAAGTTCTGATATATGATGCACCTTCAGAGTCAGTTGATCTTTGTCGTTCAATCCTGGGGAAAATATTCAACTTCATCCCCGACAACGGCGCCAGAAATGTTAGCGTTAGAAGTCACTCCTGGATTGCTTGCAGGAGCAGAGACTGACACCCATCAGTTTAATGTCACGATTTGTTAAAAGGGGTGATAAAATGGAAGCACACTCGGTACAATCTCGTCTCAACTCTGAAACTAGGCTAGGTATGCATGACGAGTGAGGTCTTGATAAACTTCAAACAATGAGTTGTATTAAGGGTGAGTAGGGGGAAGACTTGCATGAGAAAAATGCGAAGGTCTATCATAAACATCAGGTTTGTGACAGACTGAAAGAGAAATCATTTGAACGCAAGATCCTCTTACGTTCAAATACAAAAGACCAGAGAATACAATAATGTCACAACAAATCCTTTATCATAACATCACTGCAACAATCCATGCGAATCATTCGATCATGAACTCTCTGATATAAGACGAAAACATAGATGAAAAAAGGAAATTGTTTGTCATAAAACAAGAAATCTCAAACATAGAGGCACCACCCAGAGAACTAGACTGGTTGCTGAAACTTTACAGTCGGGAGCTGAGCTCTACCATCGATCATACAAAAAATGGTGAAAACGCCTTCATATACTCAGAACTACAACAACAGCGAAATCAAGACACTGCATTGAAGGCTTTGTGTCTGCATGGCTTTCTGACAGTCAACCTCTGAAAGGTCGTGCAACTTAT
>JZKD02S0557899.1:99391-119101 GCA_000966675.3 Picea glauca | reverse complement strand
CTTCAAATCATCGAATGCTTATTGTTGGAAAATCCCCCCCACAAATGTTTCCTTACCACCACCCCTGGTTACTTGGCTGAGGGCCCATGCAATATGGGAGAATCCCAATAGGAACCTGTGGTAGAAATTGGCAAGGCCCAAGAAGCTTTGGAGCTCAGTGAGTGTGGTTGGGGTTGGGAAGTCACAAATGACCTGGATCTTGGCAGGATCCACATGCACACCATGATGATCAATGATGTAGCCTAGGTACTGGATCCTATCAAAGATTCAACATATGCTTTTCCCTCTCCCTCGGGCACTCAACACAATGGATAAAATTACTTAATAAGGAGTGAGTATTGATCTAGGTGGATATCATTGGCCACCCACCTTTTTCAACTGGCTCAAAATAGTTTTTTGACAATTTTGGTAATTTACTATTTTTAGCAATTTTTAACTTCCGGGGCCATTTTGAGGACCTAAATGAAGGTTTTTGGGGACCAAGCTTCTCAATTATATCCAAAGGATCTAATTGATCCCCCTAAATTAATATCCTCGATGATACCTTTCCAACGAGCTATCATGCGCCCTAAACAAAGATTGTATGCCAAAATTACGCCCCCGGGAAGTTGATACACCAAACTACCCAAAATGGTTTTCACAAAACTGTTGGATTTTCATTTTCCAGGGTTAGGGTTTTGGATTTTATTTATGATAAAAATGACTTTGGAGCGTCATTGTAAAATTATCTTCTTGCGAATGTGAGTAGCGGACACAACTCTTCTCGGAGATAAGTTGCCACCATTCTAACGAGTCTTTTACTCTGTATTTTTACAGTCTTTGTACATTTTCACTCATTAATATAAAATTGTGTATTACTTTATCTCTGTGTTTATAGTTTCATATCTGATACATTTCTGTTATATTATTGGATATTCGAGATATCTCTGTACATTGATTTATTATATCTCCGCTCTCATTTTGTGCCGAAAATAATCTGGATCAGTGGTATCAGAGCAGACTGATCTTAATCGTTTTTCAGTGCATGTCCCTGACGAGGTCCGAGTATAGAAAGTTGGGTCTCGATCTTGTCTCCCTTAAAGACATTCACTCTCGCATGTCCAAGAAACCCTCCATGGTAGAAGAAAATAAAAACGACAGAGAAGACAATTCTATTAATCTGTTGCTCGAGCAAGCTCTCACGTGACAGAGGGACGAAATGATGGATAATTTTTCCCACATCTTTCTACGCCTTTCTATAAAAACATGTGCGTATTCATCAAGAGGCCACTTTGGAAGTACCTCTCCTTTCAAGGTACAATTTAATTTTCATATTCCCATATTTGAAGGACAGATAGATGTAGATGCCTTGGAAAAATGGTTAAATATGCTAGAAGGTTATTTCTCTGTTTATAATTTCTCCGACAGGGAAAATATCACCTTCGCACTCCTTAAGGCTCTCCCCCATGTAAAACATTGGTGGGAAAATTTCTAGGAGAATATTTCCACAGAGGAGTCTGGAATATATGGGGTCGAGGCCACTTGGGATTGTTTTGTGGATGCGGTAAAGGAAAAATATTACCTTGTTGGAAACTATGAGGACCAGTACATGAGATGGACCACACAACAACAAGAGAGGGGCCAAGAAGTTCCAAAGTTCACCAATATCTTCCATACCTTGCGCACCAATATGGGTATCAAAGACTTTGAACAACATTTGGTTTTGAAATACCGTGGGGCTCTACAGAAATACATCCAAACTGAAATGGATTTTATGGACATCTTATAACTTAGTGCTGCTTATTGATATGTTGTTAAAATCGAGCAGAAATTTAACCACCTGAAAAAATGGGAGTTCGGGTCTACAAATATACAACAACCAAAGTATGAAAGATGGGCCTAACAAATAGTCTCCCGAAAACCAATCCAAGCCACAGGAAAAGAAGGGTCATAGAAAGACGAGGAAAGACACTGGAAAATGGTGTAATTTCCACAAAATCCCCTGGCACAACACCGATGAATATCGCTCAAAACAATCATTGGTGGCCGAGATCAAAGATAAGGAGCCAAACCCTGATTCAAAATATGATTAAGAAAATATTGATAGAAGACAAATCATCGATGTAGACCCCACTGCTATTGTCGCGACCACAATAATTCAACCATAAGAGCCCACAGATATTGAAGAGGGGACCCCGCTTTGTTTTATTGTTGATAACAGAAGCCAGAAGAACCTTATCTCAGCAGAGGCCGTCAAATAGTCGGGATTGTCGAAAACACCACACCCAAAACCATACAACATTGGGTGGTTTTTCCATGAACAACGTCTTTGTGTCAGCCAACAGTGACAATTGTCATACGGAATCCATTCCTTCAAGGATGAGGTATTATGTGATGTTTCCCCATTAGATGTCTGTGATGTTCTCTTGGGCCAACCATATATGTGGAAACACCATGCTATCTATGAGTCTCAACCTCATGGTGTCATTGTTACTCTGAGGGGTCATCTCTAAAAGATACTAGAGGTAGTTCCAACTACTATCCCACCTAAACAATGCTGCAAGGTAGTATCTCATACTACAAAATTCAACTTCTTCACAATTTGTTCAAAAGGTGAACAAAATGATACTGCAACCACTACAACCTCAACCCAAGCACCTTCTATACAACATAAGCATGTTGACAAGATTGAAGCAAAGTGTAAAGATTCTTTCTGCACATAATAATCTCATGGAATCAGACTGGTTAAAAATTTCCAACCCTTCCAGCCACAGGTTGATGACAACCTTCAACAAGCTAAGCAACACAACTTCTCCAACAAGGCAAGCAACTCATCAAGATGCAGATTCAACAAACAGTTTTCCCTCTCCCCTGGGCACTCAACGCAATGGATACCCTTGATTCCTAAGGAGGGAGGATTTATCCATGTGTATATTGACAACCACCCACCTTTTTCAACTGGCTCAAAACAATTTTCTAGCAATTTTGGTAATTTACTATTTTTAGCAGTTTTTAACTTCTGAGGCCATTTTGAGGGCCTAAATGAATGTTTTTTGGGATCAATATTCTCAAAGATATTCAAAGGCTCTAATTGATCCCCCTAATTTAATATCCTCAACTTTACCTTTCCAATGAGCTATCCCGTTCCCCAAACAAAGATTGTATGCAAAAGTTATGCCCCTAGGAAGTTGATACACCAAACTACCCAAAACGGGGTCCAAAAAACTGTTGGCTTTACATCTTCCGAGGTTAGGGTTTTGGATTTTATTTATGATAAAAAGGCCTTTGGAGACTCATTGTAAAATCATCTTCTTGGGAATGCGAGTAGTGTACACATCTCTTCTTAGAGATAAGATGCCACCATTCTAGCGAGTCTTTCACTCTGTATTTTTACAGTCTTTGTACATTTTCGCTCATTAATAGAAAATTATGTATTACTGTATCCCTGTGTTTATGGTTGCATATTTGATACATTTATGTTATATTATTGGATATCTAAGATATCTCTATACATTTCTTTATTATATTTCTGCTCTCATTTCATGCCGAAAATAATCTGGATCATTGGTATCAGAGCATGCTGCTCTTGATTGTTTTTCAGTGCATGTCCCTGACAAGGTCCAAGTATAGAAAGTTTGGTCTTGAGATTGTATCTCTTGAAGACAATCGCTCTCGCACATCCAAGAAACCCTCCATTGTAGAATAAAATAAAAATGACAGAGCATACGATTTAATTAATCTATTGCTTGGGCAAGCTCTCACGCGACAGAGGGACGAAATGATGGAGAATTTTTCCCACATCCTTCAAATCCTTCTGATAACAATAGGAGTGTCTTCATCAAGAGGCCACTTTGTAAGTACCTCGCCTTTCAAGGTACAAGTTAATTTTGATATTCCCATATTTGAAGGACAGATAGATGTGGATGCCTTGGAAAAATGGTTAAATATGCTAGATGGTTATTTCTCTGTTCATAATTTCTCCGACAGGGAAAAGATCACCTTCACACTCGTTAAGGCTCTCCCCCATGTCAAACATTGGTGGGAAACTTACTGGGAGAAAATTTCCACAGAGGAGTCTAGAGTATATGGGGCCAAGCCCACTTGGGATTTTTTTGTGGATGTGGTAAAGGAACAGTATTACCCTGTTGGAAACTATGAGGACTAGTAAATGAGATGGACCACACTGCGGAAAGAGAGGGGCCAAGAAGTTATGGAGTTCACCAATATATTCCATGCCTTGCATACCAAGCTGGATATCAAAGAGTCCGAATGAAATTTGGTTTTGAAATACCATGGGGCTCTACACAGATACATCCAAACTGAAATGGATTTTCTGGACATCTCATCAGGTGTTGCTTATCGATATGCTATTAAAATCAAGTAGAAATTTAAGCACCAAAACAAAGGAGAGTTCAGGTTTGCAAATATGCAACAACCAAAGTATGATAAATATGACCCTAAAAAACAGTCTTTCGAAAAGCAGTCCAAGCCATAGGAAAATAAGGGTCATGGAAAGACGAGGAAGGACACCAGAAAATGGTGTGATTTCCACAAAATCTCCTTGCACAACACCGATGAATATTGCCCAAAATAGTAATTTGAGGTCGAGATCAAAGACAAGGAGTCGAACCTTGATTCAAAATCTGATTTAGAAAATATAGATAGAAGACAGATCATCAACACAGACCCCACTGCTATTTTCACGACCGCAACAATTGAACCAGAAGAACCCATAGATATTGAAGAGGGGGAGCGCCTTTTTCATTCATAGATATGGGTGAAGGGGACCCTGCTGCATTTTATTGTTGATAGTGGAATCCAGAAGAACCTTATCTCAGTAGAGGCCGTCAAACAATTGGGATTGTCGAAAACACCACACCCGCAACCATACAACATTGTGTGGCTTCGCCAGGGATGAGATCTTTGTGTCAGCCAATAGTGACAATTTTCATACAACATCCAACCCTTCAAGGATGAGGTATTACATGATGTTTCCCCATTGAATGTCTATGATGTTATTTTGGGCCAACCATATATGTGGAAGCGCCATGCTATCTATGAGTCTAGACTCGGTAGTGTCATTGTTACTCTGGGGGGTCATCTCTATAGGATACCAGAGGTAGTTCCACCTACTGTCCGACCTAAACAATGCCGCAAGGTAGTATCTCATACTAGAAAATTGAACTTCTTCACAATTGTTCAAAAGGTGAATAGAAGGATACTGAAACCACTACATCCTCGGCCCAAGCACATTCTATCCAACAAAAGCAGGTCAAAAATATTGCAACAAAGTGTAAATATTAATTATTCACACAGGAATCTCATGTATCTAGACTGGTTAAAAAGGTCCAACCTTTCAAGCCACAGGGTCGTGCCAACCTTCAACAAGCTAAGAAATACAACTTCTCCAACAAGGCAAGCGACTCATCAAGATGCAGATTCAACAAATGATTTTCCCTCTCCCAGGGGAAATCAACGCAATGGATACCATTGCTTCCTAAGGAGGGAGTATTGATCCAGGTGGATATCGGTGGCCACCCACCTTTTTCAACTGGCTCAAAACAATTTTCTGGCAATTTTGGTAATTTACTATTTTTAGCAGTTTTAACTTCCGGGGCCATTTTGAGGGCCTAAATGAATGTTTTTTGGGATCGAGCTTCTCAATGATATCCAATGGCTCCAATTGAGAGCCATAAATAAATCTCCTCGACGATACCTTTCCCATGATCTATTGTGCGCCCCAAATGAAGATCGTATTCCAAAGTTACGCCCCCAGAAAGTTGATACACCAAACTAACCAAAACGGGGTCCACAAAACTGTTTGATTTTTATCTTATGGGGTTATGGTTTTGGATTTTATTTATGATAAAAAGGCCTTTGGAACCTCATTGTAAAATCATCTTCTTGCGAATGCAAGTAATGGACACATCTCTTCTCAGAGATAAGATGCCACCATTCTAGCGAGTCTTTCACTCTGTATTTTTACAGTCTTTGTACATTTTCGCTCATTAATAGAAAATTGTGTATTACTATATCTCTGTGTTTATGGTTTCATATCTGATACATTTATGTTATATTATTGGATATCCAATATTTCTTTGTATATTTATTTATTATATCTATGCTCTCATTTCGTGCCGAAAATAATCCGGATCAATGGTATCAGAGCAAGCTCTTCTTGATCGTTTTTCAGTGCATGTCCCTGACGAGGTCCAAGTATAGAAAGTTGGGTCTCGAGATTTTCTCTCTTGAAGACAATCACTCTCGCATGTCCAAGAAAACATCCATGGAAGAAGAAAAGAAAAATGATAGAGCAGACGATTCTATTAATCTGTTGCTTGAGCAAGCTCTCACGCGGTAAAGGGACGAAATGATGGATAATTTTGCCCACTTCCTTCAACGCCTATCGATAACAACATGAACGTCTTCATCAAGAGGCCACTTTGGAAGTACCTCTCCTTTCATGGTACAAGTTAATTTTGATATTCCCATATTTTAAGGACAGATAGATGCAGATGCCTTGGAAAAATGGTTAAATATGATAGAAGTTTATTTTTTTATTCATAATGTCTCTGATAGGGAAAATATCACCTTCACACTCCTTAAGGATCTCCCCTATGTCAAATATTGGTGGGAAAATTACTAGGAGAAAATTTCCTTAGAGGAGTCTGGTATATTTGGGGCTGAGCCCACTTGGGATTTTTTTGTGTATGCGGTAAAGGAACATTATTACCCTATTGGAAACTATGAGGACTAGTACATGGGATGGGCCACACTGTGCCAAGAGAGGGGCCAAGAAGTTCCAGAGTTCACCAATATCTTCCATACCTTGCGCACCAAGTTGGGTATCAAAGACTCCGAACGACATTTTGTTTTGAAATACCATGGGGCTCTACACAGATACATCCAAATTGAAATGGATTTTCTGGACATCTCAGCACTCGGTGCTACTTATCGATATGCTGTTAAAATAGAGCATAAATTTAAGCACCAGAACAAATGGGAGTTCAAGTCTGCAAATCTGCAACAATCAAAGTATGATAAAGACGACCCTAATTAACAGTCTCCCAAAAACCAGTCCATGCCACAGGAAAAGAAGGGTGATGAAAAGACAAGGAAGGACACCGAAAAATGGTGTGATTTCCACAAAATCCCATTGCACAACACTGATGAATTTCGCTCAAAAAAGTCATTGGTGGCCGAGATCAAAGACAAGGAGCCGAACCCTGATTTAGAAAATATTGATAGAAGATAGATCATTGACGCAGGCCCCACTGCTATTATCGCGGCCGCAACAATTCAACCAGAAGAACCCAATGATCTTGAAGAGGTGGAGCGCCTTTTTCATTCACAGATGTGGGTGAAGGGGACCCCACTACATTTTATTGTTGATATTGGAATCCAGAAGAACCTCATCTCAGCAGAGGCCGTCAAACAGTTGGGATTGTCGATAACACCACACATGCAACCATACAACATTGGGTGGCTTTTCCAGGGACGAGATATTCATGTCAGCCAACAGTGACGATTGTCATATGACACCCAGTCCTTCAAGGATGAGGTATTATGTGATGTTTCCCCATTGGATGTATGTGATGTTTTCTTGGGCCAACCATATATGTGGAAGCGCCATGCTATCTATGAGTCTCGACCCCGTAGTGTCATTGTTACTTTGAGGGGTCATCTCTACAGGATACCAGAGGTAGTTCCAACTAACGTCCCACCTAAACAATTCCACAAGGTAGTATCTCATACTACAAAATTTAGCTTCTTCACAATTTGTTCAAAAGTTGAACAGAAGGATATTGCAACCACTACATCCTCGGCCCAAGAACCTTCTATCCAATAGAAGCAGGTCAAAAATATTGCAACAAAAAAAGTGTAAAGATTCCTTCTACACACAGGAATATCATGTAGTCAGATTGGTTAAAAAGGTCCAACCCTTCTAGCCACAGGTTTGTGACAACCTTCAACAAGCTAAGCAGTGCAACTTCTCCAACAAGGCAAGCAACTCATCAAGATGTAGATTCAACAAACACTTTTCCCTCTCCCCCGAGCACTCAACACAATGGAGACCATTTCTTCCTAAGGAGGGAGGATTGATCCAAGTGGATATTGGTGGCCACCCACCTTTTTCAACTGGCTCAAAACAAGTTTTTGGCAATTTTGGTAATTTACTATTTTTAGCAGTTTTTAACTTCCCGGGCCATTTTGAGGACCTAAATGAAGGTTTTTTGGGATCGATCTTATCAAAAATAAACAAAGGCTCTAATTGAGCCACCTAAATGAATCTCCTCAACGATACCTTTCAAACGAGCTATCGTGCACCCCAAACAAAGATCGTATGCCAAAGTTACGCCCCCGGGAAGTTGATACACCAAACTACCCAAAACATGGTCCACAAAATTATTGGCTTTTCATCTTCTGGGGTTAGGGTTTTGGATTTTTTTTATGATAAAAATGACTTTGGAGCCTCATTGTAAAATCATCTTCTTGCGAATGAGAGTAGCGGACACATCTCTTCTCAGAGATAAGCTACCACCATTCTAACGAGTCTTTCACTCTGTATTTTTACAGTCTTTGTACATTTTCACTCATTAATAGAAAATTGTGTATTACTGTATCTTTGTGTTTATGGTTGCATCTCTGATACATTTCTATTATATTATTGGATATCCGAGATATCTCTATACATTTATTTATTATATCTTTGCTCTCATTTCGTGCCAAAAATAATCCGGATCAGTATTGGATATGAAGGTACTGAAGAAAACAATAGGTAAAAAGTATTTCCAGTACTTGGTCAAATGGAAAGGTCAATCAGTTGAGTATGCTACTTTGATGACAACAACATAAATTTCTAAGTATGGTGTAGACCTTGAAGACCTGATGAATAGTTCTTTTCTTCCTCAGGAGTCTGATGCAGGAGCATCTGACCGTAAAATCAAGAATTGACCACATGGGTCAATAAACATTTACCAAGGGAGTTGGTTCCCTAATTTTTCATTTATTTGTAAAAGTTAGAATGATATCTTTAGAAGGTATGAAATATTTTATGGCTTGAAAGGTGTGAGTTGTAATAGAATAAAAATACTAAATTAGGGGATTGATAGAAATCCTTAGAGGACTTTTAGACATTTGTTAGAGTTCCCGAGAGATCTAGATCTCGTTTTTATGTAATAGAAGTAGGTGTGAGAGAGGTTAGACATAGGGGAGACAAAGGTTAGACAAGAATTAGAAGGAGAGTAGATGAAGGTTGGATAGATAGGGTGCAATAGAGAACTATTTAAAGTGATTTGTGTGTTGTATGTTTAAGGTCTGAGTGACCGAAAGAACTAGTATAATTTTGATACATTTTAATTGAGATTTCCAGTTCTGTGTGCGTTAATTTGTTGGTATATGCTTTTGACTTCATTCACTATCTTATTACTTGGAGATTTTAATGTATGCATTTGTAGGAAAGACCACGTGCAATTAACTCCAGCCAAGTTATAAACTGTTTAAAAATATTTCGTGAGTCTTTGTCTCCAGAGGAACATATAGTCATGATTTGGTGCAGTGAAATTACCCCTTTAATATATGTGACACAACGGCATTGATTTTGTGTAGGGTTGTTTGCAAACCAAGGGTATTATTTGTTGAGTACCATACATAGATTTTTCTGTGATAGATCAGCGTTGTTTGCAAATCATTGGTATACATTGCTAAGTTCCACATCCAGATTGATCTATGACATACCTCGTCATTATTGTTTATCGATGCTTAAGTGGAGAGGTATATCAACGTAGTGGTATTTCCGCGTAGAGTTATCTATGCCAAAGCACAATTCAACACTACATGAAAAGACAATTTGAGCACATGCTTGTGTTGATCTGAGGCCATATAAGTAGTCTGAATGTTAGCTACTGACAAAGTATTTAAAACTCCGTGATCGTGGGTTGAAGCTGGTGGTTCACACCATCATGTGTGAACAATGTTCATTTCCATAGAGTAAGATAGTCTAGATAGTCATATTTGTGTCCTAATCCATGCACATACAATGTTGGCATTTGTAAGATTATGCCCTCAGATTGATGATCATATGTTCAAAAATTAAGTCAATTAATTAGCTCGATAGATACTATGGGAAGATAGGACATGTAGAGAATATTGGCATTCATGTTTATCATAAAAAGGCCTTCAAAGCCTCATTATAATCATCCTCTTGCGAATGAACATAGCCGTCACATCTCTTCTCAGAGATAAAGCTGCTGCCATTCTAATGAGTCTTGCACCTTGTATTTTTACAGTCTTTATACATTTGTTTCATTAATAGAAGTGATGTATTGTTGTATTTATCTGTTTGTGGAAATTTTTATGTGTATTTCATTGTAATATCTCTTCTTTCATTTCGTTTCAAAAATAATCCAGATCAGTGGTATCAGAGTAGGGTGCTCTTGATCGTTTTTTAGTGCATGTCCTTGACGAGGTCCAAGTATAGCAAGTTGGGTCTCAATCTTGTCTCTCTTGAGGAAAATCTCTCTCGAATGCCCAAGAAACCCTTTATGGCGACATAAAAGAAAAATGACGAAACAAAAGATTCTATTAACCTATTGCTTGAGCAAGCTCTCGCACGATAGAGGGACGAAATGATGGAGAATTTTTCCCACATCCTTCAATGCTTTCTGATAACAACATGCACATATTCATCAAACGAACACTTTGGAGGAACCTCTCCCTTCAAGGTACAAGTTAATTTTGATATTCCCATATTTGAAGGTCAGATAGATGTAGACGACTTAGAAAAATGGTTGAATATGCTAGAAGGTTATTTCTCTGTTCAAAATTTTTCCAAAAGGGAAAAGATCACCTTCACACTCCTCAAGGATCTCCCCCATGTCAAACATTGGTGGGAAACTTACTGGGAGAAAAGTTCCATAGAGGAATCTGGAATATATGGGGATGATCCCACTTGGGATTTTTTGTTCAGATGCGGTCAAGGAACAATACTACCCTGTTGATAACTATGAATACCAATACATGAGATGGACCACACCGCGGCAAGAGAAGAGCCAAAAAATGCCAGAGTTCACAAATACTTTCCATACCTTGTGCACCAAGCTTGGTATCAAAGACTCCAAGCGACATCTGGTTCTAAAATACCATGGGGCTTTGCATAGGTGTAACACCCTGTTTCCTCCAGTTTGTAAATATAACTGGACTGGCCAAGGACTATGGTAGACTCATAAGTATGAATATGTGATGTAAATGGACCTTGAGGAAAAGGTCAATGAATGTGAATGATATTTTGAATTATTGCAGTACTGCTGAGAGGGGATGTGCAGAAAAAGAGAACACGATGGCAGTGGAAGGCACCCGAAAAGGTGGCGTTAACTTCCACCAAGAATAAAATACCGTTTTGGACTCCACTGGCCCGGGGAACCAAAAGCGGCTCGCTGGCCCTGAAATTTAATGGCTCGCAGACTGGTAGGCAGATGGATTGATGAGGGATGGGATGGTGAATTGCCTATCCATAGAGCCATCAAGCCTGATCAGTGCGAGGGTAATCGCGCCACACACAACCTCGCGAGAGGATAAGACGTATGGCAGAGGCGATTGAAAGGGAAAGACGCGAGGGGAACTCTGGCATTTTTACGCAGAGTGAGTGATAGCAGAGAGGAAGGATTGCAACCTTCGCTCCTGGTCACTGGAAGACAGAGAGATGCAGTCTCAGAGCATCGTGGTCTCAACTCGGGGGTGGATAGTGGTAAATCCGTTGGGAGTCGCTGAGCCTATGGTTGGGTGGAAACGAGCACCCCTCTCAGTAGTTTCACCCACTTCTGGTGTTATTTCTGATAAGTATTTTATGTATTGCATCTTGAAATTCATACACTAATATATATATATATATATATATATATATACTCACAACACTGTGAGATTGTGAATGATTTTTAGTGTAAAAATGTCTGTGAATGTTTTGATAATAATTAATGGACATATGCTTGTAATAGAGGAAGCCATGCACGATTTACGTCGATAAAAATGAATCTAATCATGCCCAGGTTGAACTAAGTCAGGTATCCAGTCCATTCTCGGGAATTTGTTTCCCTTATCTGTATCTAGGAATGCCCCAGAATAGACCTCTTCACGGAGATTCCCTCCTTAGAAAGGTTTACCAAGAACCTAGAAGAAGGACTTGAATGTGCAGTTCTTGACAACCCTGCACGAAGAGGAATGACCCTCTTAAAATCTCGAAGTATCAGTGTAAGGATAAGTATTGATCAATGGATGAGATCCTGTCGGGAAATCTGCGGTCATTCACGACCATTAAATCGAAGGAATGAACGAGGGCGTAATTTGGCTTAACTCCTTTTTCCTATATCTTCGTGAAAAGAGAGGAAATCTGAATCGTAGAACCCCAGAATCCATGAGAACATCTGGACTATTGGTTTGTCCACGTCCAAAGAGCAGTGGGAAAGGGAACGACATCGGGACCGATCTGAACCATCAGATCTTAGCTAGGAAGCCCGACAGGCGTTAGATCTATAGGGAGATAAACAAGGGTTAAGCCCTCATGAATAAGGATGAGAGGATCCGAGCTGTCCATCCGAGGAGGACAGGTGGCAGAGATCGAGGGATCTCGCTACCTCGGAGGTTCGCGAGGTAAGAGCCCAAAGTTTGGATGCTCCAAGTCACGAGTGGCGAAGCCACGAGAGGATCTGAGCCATCCATACGAGGAGGACAGGTGGCAGAGATCCAGGGATCTCGCTACCTCGGAGGTTCGCGAGGTAAGAGCCCAAAGTTTGGATGCTCCAAGTCACGAGTGGCGAAGCCACGAGAGGATCCGAGACATCCATTCGAGGAGGACATGTGGCCTATATCCAAGGATCTCGCTACCTCGGAGGTTCGCGAGGTAAGAGCCCAAAGTTTGGATGCTCCAAGTCACGAGTGGCGAAGCCACGAGAGGATCCGAGCCATCCATCCGAGGAGGACAGGTGGAAAAGATCCAAGGATATCACTATCTCGGAGGTTGGGTGCTCCACGTCGCGAGTAGTGAAGTACCGAGAGCCGAGCACGAGAGAACACATGGAAAAACTTCAAGGTGGGGCCCACGTGATTGACGGGTGGACACGCATCACCTAGAGAAGGGAGTCAATGCTCCGTTGACTCCTCGTGTCTCGGGGATTCGCGGGAGAAGGGCATGAAATTTCAACACTTGGACTTACGAAGTCACGAGTAGCGAGAACGCGAGAGGGAAAATTAAATATCGCCTCCCGAGGGTTCGTGAAGGGAAGGTGCCAAGATTCGACGCTACAACTTGCGAAGGGGCGAGTTGCGATTAGTGTGAAGGGAAGGTCAACCTTCGTTGAATTTCAAGTCTCGGAGGATCACATAAGGGAGGAGCGAGAGTTCAACCATTGACCTCATTAAGCGGTGAATAGCGAGAGGAGCTAGAGTTTAGCCTAGCCTGCAGTCATGCTTAGAGGACGCTGACAGAAGGAAACTATACCCATTTCGTGATCTCGGGTATCGGTGATTTGTGAAGAAAATTTGAGGGTCTTTGACTCATGACTCACGAGGTCGCGAGTTGTGAAAGGCGCCTGGTTTTTTTGACCTGTGGTCCTAATCCACGATCACAGGGAGGTGAAGAAGGAAGAACTAGCCTGCACTAGACCCCTGTAGGACTTCGAGGGTTTTGTTCCTTGAGGAATAAAGATAATTTTATTATTTAGGTAGTGGGTGTGTTACAATAGGTACATCTAAACTGAAATGGATTTCCTAAATATCTCATCATTGGGAGCTTCCTATCGATATGCTGTCAAAATCGAGTATAAATTTAGGAACCAGAACAAATGGGAGTTTGGGTATTCAAATCCAAAACAAACAAATCATGGTAAAGATGACCCTAACCAACAACCTTCTAACAACCATTCCAAGACACATGAAAATAAGGGTAAAGGAAAGACGAAGAATGGCATTGGGAAGTGGTGTGACTTCCAAAAAATCCCTTGGCACAACACCGATGAATGTCGCTCGAAAAAATCATTGGTGGACGAGGTCAAAGACAAGGATCCAAAACTTGATTCATAATCTGATCCAAAAAAAAATGAAAAGAAACATATCATCGACGCAAACCCTACTTCTACTGTTGCGACCACAAAAATTCAACCATAAGAACCAGTAGATCCTAAAGAGGGGGATCGCCTATTCCATTCTCAAAGGTGGGTGAAGGGAACCCCATTTCATTTCATTATTGATAGCGGTAGCCAAAAGAACCTCATATCAGCTGAGGTCGTCAAACAGTTGGGGTTGTCGACAACACCACACCCACAACCATACAACATTAGGTGACTTCACGAGGGATGAGATCTCTGTGTCAACTAGCAGTGCTGCTTGTTCTGTGGTATCCAACCCTTCAAGGATGAGGTAGTGTGTGATGTTTCCCCTATTGATGTCTTTGATGTTGTTTTGGGTCAACCATATATGTGGAAACATCATGATGTTTATGAGTCTTGACCCCGTAGTGTCATTGTTACTCTGGGGGTCAGATCTACAGGATACCAAAGGTAGTTCTGACTACTGCTCCACCAAAAAAATGCCACAAGTTAATCTCTCATACTACAAAATTCATCCTCTTCATAGTCTATTCAAAGGATGCACATAAGGCCACTACAACCACTGGAGCCTCAACACCTTCTATCCAGCAGAAGCAAATTGCAGAAGAGAAAGAATATATTGTTTCTTCACCTACAATGGTTCCTACACAATGCCCCGTCAATCCCAGAGACAACAGGTTGGTGGAACAGATTCAACCCCTCCAACAACGGGTTCGTGATAGCCTTCCACAAACCAAGCAACACAACTTCTCCAACAAGGCACACAACTCACCAAGATTCAGTTTCAAAAAATGTTTTCCCCTCTTCCCTAGACACTCAACGCAATGAAGACCATTGCTTCCTAAGGGGGAAGGATTGACCTAGGTGGATATTGGTGGCCACCCACATGTTCCAAATTCCAACTGGCTCATCTTGATAATTTTCAGTTCAACACATTTCTCTGTAATGGGGACATTTCTTTGTAATTGTGGTTTCTACACTTATTGGGTTGTTTTGAATCCCTACACAACATCCAGGTGGATATTGGTGGCTGCCCACCTATTCCAACTGGATGATTTTGGAAGTTCTCACGTCAGTACATATTTCTGTACTTCCAGGGTTGTTTTAGGGCTCTAAATAGTGTTTTCTTGGCTTTCCATAGTCAAAATTTAGATGGAATCAACGTTTGACTACATAATGCATAATTATTGAAAATAACTTTCCAATGGGATATCACACACCTAAAATGGAGATTATATGCAAAATTTATGACCTCGGGAAGTTAATGTACTAACTTACCCCAATGGGGCCCACATGAATTTTGGCGCTTCATCTCCTAGGGTTAGGTTTTTGGATGTCTAGGGTTTTGGCATTCATATTTATCATAAAAAGGCCTTTAGAGCCTCATTGTAATAATCTTCTTGTGAATGAGCATAGCGGTCACATCTCTTCTCAGAGATAAAGCTGCCACCATTCTAGCAAGTCTTGGACTCTGTATTTTTACAGTCTCTATACATTTCTTTCATTAATAGAAATAATGTATTGTTGTATTTCTCTGTTTTTGGCAATTGTTATGTGTATTTCATTGTAATATCTCTTCTTTCATTTCATTTCGAAAATAATCCGGATCAATTGAGCATGGAAGGGATATTGCAAGTCATGAAAAGGGGCTTGCATGACAAACTATGAAACAAAAGTTTGCGAGATGATAGGTAACTCATGGACATGAGTCCATGAAGAATTTTGTTCCTTGGGATTTTGATGCAGGAGAATCGAGAGCATGTCTATGGGAATGTAAAAAACCGAATATGAGGATGATGATGATGGTGATGAGGGTGGAACAAAGGTACATACATGCAGATTATGACAAAAGAATGGTTGATGGAATATGTATGAGAAAGATTTTCCTAGTGAACTGGCAGATACAATGGCTGGTGACCCATGTATTTTGGTGGATGGTTTATTTTTTATATGGACTTCAACAATTTTTATGTTTACAGGTAAAAGAGAAATATGATCAAGAATAAAGACCAAAGATCATGGAGGACTGAAGATGAAGACAAAGGAAAAAACCTAGAAGATGAAGAAGGGATCAATTTAATGAATATTTCTCATTAAGGAAGGAAAATGAAGGAAAAATTCCTACCTGTATTGTTTAATGAATAATATGATGGAAAATATGACAATTATTCTAAAAATTCTATGTAGGAATAAAATATGGAGAGAATTGAGTGAGTATAGGGATGAATATTGTTGAGAAAATCATGAAGAGATTGTGGAGGGATCATATAAGATAGTTAGGGAGATATTGTTTGAAATAGTTGAAATAATTTCCCAATTATGATGTATTTGTTATGTCACCTCACATTATATAAAGGGATCACTTTTACTACAGTGTAACATTAGGGAATGGGAGTTTAATAATATTTCCCCTTCGAGGGATTGTGAGTACTTTCCCATTGTCCTTTGCTTTGCCGGTTTGGGTATGTTTTAATTCCGTGCGTGTCTATGATGCTATCATTTTTTCCATGCATACTTGGGTATATTTATTGAATAATAAAGATCACGTCTTTGAAAAATTCAAGGAATTTAGGGCATTGGCTAAAAAAAATATAGTTCACCTGTGAAATGTTTAAGATCTGAAAATGAAGGTGAATATGTGAGCAAGGCCTTTGAGAGTTACTTGTCATATCATGGTATCTCTTGGAAAAAAATGTTCCTTACATGCCTTAGTAGAAATATGTTGCTGAAAATAAGAATTGGACCTTGGTTGGAATGGTATAATGGTTTTTTTAGGCCAAAGGTTTGTCGAGTAAGTTTTTGGAAAAGGTTGTTTACAACTCAAACTACTTTTTGAACATGATGACTAAAGCTGTATGGGATGTGACTCCTCTTGAGAAATTGAGTGGGAGAAAACCCTATGTCCCATCAAAATGTTTGGATGCATAGCTCGAGTGCAAATTCCAAATGATAAGAGAAATAAGATGGATTCTAAGGGTTACACTTGTATTATGATGGGCTACTTCTATTAGTTGAAAACTCGTCCATTTCTTGATTCAATAAAAAATGAAATTAATTGTGGAAGAGATGTCTTCATGAGTAGACTTTAGGTATTTCTCTATTGAACTCCTCATTCAAATTGTTAAGTAGTGATCCACTTGGAATTTTGAAGAATTTTGGATCAACTAACAACTACACTACATTCACCAACATGTAAATAGTTCATGGGCTGGATAATGGAGTCATGTACTAGAACCAACTTGCAATTGACCTTCCATTGCAGAATTGACCACAAGTTTTGGACCACCTAATAAATCAATTAATGGTAATTTTGATGCAAAAAACTCTCTCTACAAGGGAGATTTATCTTCCTAGATGGGTGTTGTTGGGAAATAATACCCTACAAACTAACAAGCTAGGGCTGAACTTGTACGCAGATCATGAACTCAAAGAAAACACTTTTAACCTATCACCCCAATACTCAAACCCCTTTTTCACACACAAGCATAGAAGAGACCTACTAACCTTTTTCTATCGATGTTTGATGTAGATCCTCCGTTGCGCTTTATCCGCTTGCTCTCGCTGCTCCTTCCAAAGACAATCCTGCAATCAAGAAAAAACACCACACATGCATGCTATTCTTCTACCTAAGGGTTAGAGACTAAGCATAAATAAAATAAAATATATATCACTCATGCATTGGGACGGGAAAAGTATTCTTTTTATTAATCTCAAGATGAATCAACTTACAATAATGATAGAGACCGACCACCGTTCCTCGATCCTGATCCTGGGATCCTCCTCTTCTTTGTCCTCCAACTGCTTTTATTTAATTCTCCTTAAGCTTGAGGAAAGGCTAAAGGGTTGGGACAAATGGATTCGACAATTGGGCAGAGTTTATTTGCTATATTTTTCCTCCTCCAAATAGTACCCCTACCCCTCCTTTTATAGGCTAGAAGGAGCTAGGGTTTTGGATGAACTCTCGGCCATGCATGGATGGGAGTTCCAGTTAACTGACCCAAAGCTTTTCGTCCCATCGACAACTTTCCTGTTTTTGTGCTTTGTTAGGTAAATGTGGGTTGTAGTGAGCCAGCTAGCGTTCCAACGCATGCAGTAGTGGGCCTGCCAACGTTCCAACGCGCCCAGTAATGGGTTAGGGCGCGAGTTACTTAATTTAAGAGGTTTTTCAAGAGTTTGTTCAGCATGGCCTTGGCAAGAAAGGGATATGAGTTGGCCTGATGCCAGGTAAGCATGTGTGGTACAATTTAGGGTTATAACAGATGCCCCCTAATGTGTGAGGTCAGAAGAGCATCTGATGGCCGAAATACATTACCAATTCTTTACCAATCTGTACTGATATGCTGAATGAGTGAGCCCATGAATCAGGAATCAGGAGGTGCCGTCTGCAAAAATATCAAATGTTTCACCGAGGCGGGCATACCCATGCTCGGGAAAAAATAAAACCATGGCTACCAATCAAATACACTGTAGATCCATGTCAAATAACTATAAAGAGTAGCCGCGAACAATACACAACAGAGCTACATCTTGAAATCAGAAAGATATACATGTAACGTATCCATCTTTCAGAAGCGGATTTGGCCTAATGGCTGTACTTCAGAGCTAGAGCAACAACTTCAAAATCTTCTAAACTTGGGTAGGAGTGTAATATGAGTGTACGACTGCACTACCCAGAGGTATTCGATGGCTCGTCGGTTATGGACTTGATAATCTTGATGATCGGACTAAAGGCTTCAGTAATTTCAAACAAAGACTTGATTGGATGTTCAGGATGGACGGGTATGCGGACAAGAGACATATTGCAGAGGGGCCGACTCAGGCTTAGTGACAAAATTCCCTTGGACAATAGAACGACAAGTGATAAGACTCAAGCAACATATCTATTAATCATAAGTCTACGAAGCAGGAAGCAACGCAAACTCTCCATATGTTTGGAAGAGTAACCAAATGGTGGAGGACACAACTCTGTATAGCGAGCAAAGATTCCTAAGGTCGTACTACATCCCAAAGTCTGATGAATCAAACAGACAGATGTGCTTTATCCAAGGGCGACTCATGATGCTGCCAATAAAGAAAATACTTTTCCCATCCTATTTTTGGGGTATATTTGTTTTTTTTTTGTTCTTTTTGTTCTTTTTGATGATTTTGAAAGAATAAAGGAATAATACGTTACAATGGAGGACCGAGCACAAAAAACATACGAGCTCAAGGCACAAGGACAAGACTAATGTTCTAGGAAATGATACTCGGGAAAAATCCTCCAGTGGCCAAAGGTGTTAAGACGCAAAGGCAAACTGTTACTAGGCTGATGGGTAAAGGATGCAACTGCGGTTGATAGAACACACAATGGTAACATCCTTCGATGTAAGTTTAACGAGCCCAAAGAAGGAAAGCTCGGTGATTTTTCATGTTTTGAGAGTCTAAAAAAGCATAAAAGGAAACTCCATTGGGGTACCTTTTTCATCAGTAGTCTAGTCGGTTCGAAAAAGGGGTAAACTAGCACCGACTAGACGTCATTTCAAAACCATTTTAACGAGTGTGAAAAGGACAAGATCACTCAGCTATTTTTTCACTTTTAAGGAGTCTGAAAAAAGCTTAACTATGGACTCCATCAGGAATGTTCTTCTGGACC
>JZKD02S0557899.1:62351-72599 GCA_000966675.3 Picea glauca | reverse complement strand
AATAATAAAGCAATTTAATCCTTTTTAACCATAAAATGAAATTGTATCAATGTAGCATCATCTTCCAATAGTTTCAAAGTAAATAAACAATGAAAAAATGAGAAATCATACACATACACAATACACCAGTGTTTTTACGTGGAAACCCAAAGTGGGAGAAAACCACATGATGATTTTTATTATATGTCTTTAAGAATTACATTCATTGGAAGCACCAATGTCCTTTTTTTTCCAGCTACAACTAGAAGGAGGCTCCAACCCCCTATTTTCTCAGGCTACAACCTGAAGGAAGCTCCAACTCCCCAATTATCTGGCTACAACCAGAAGGAGGCTACAACCCCCTATGTTCTTCGGCTACAATCGGAAGGTGGCTACAACCACCTATCCTTGCCCCATCCAACCGCCCTGAAATATAAGTAGAATGATGGAACCACTGTCACACTATCAACCATTTTGTGCAATGTTGCGAACGGTTTTTCAGTAATAACAAATTCCCCCTGATGTGTGAGGTTAGGAGGATATGTATAGCTGAAATAGATCAATGTTTATTTTGCTGAGAGTGTCATTTTAAGGAAGAGTGAAGAGAGGAACTGGAAGAGAAATCCGCTGGAGGGAGAGGGAAAATTGTGGGACCCAAACCTTTCTCTATGGAGAAAAAAGAAAATTTGTATACAAATGAGGCAAGCATGCCCAATGCGCGTGTCATGAAACCAAAATGTGGGACTGTAACTGAATATGTATGATGATGTAGATAACTACAGTTCCATTGGGGGGATTGATAATGATAGATGGAAGTTACGAATGGTGAATGAGCTATAAAGTGAGTAAAGGATGATTGCAAGAAGTGTCGATGACTCATAGGAATTGATGGCCTAACAAATTCAGAGGTCTTCGACTGGTATGAAAAACTATGACAGTCATATAGTAAGATGCACCATAACATGAGATTTTGTTGAATTCGAATGTTATGGGGGTCAACAGAATCATAAAGCAGTAATGATTCTCTTTGTTTCTTCTGAGACTCCTCATTGAAAAGGTAATGAGATTCAAGATATTTTCTCCCTTCTAGAAATTGTACTGATGTCGAGAGGAAGGGAGACGTGACACCAAGAAGCAAATGGATTCTTGAAATCCACTGAGTAATAGATGATATCAGGTACCGATGAGTAACATGAACGAAGTCAAGATGTTGTGGGATTCAATATTTCCCTTGGTTGGGGGTTTGAAGGATGACTAGAATCAATCGTAAAATTGAATCTAGTGTCAAGGGGACAACAATATATGGGGTTAAACTGTGCCAGAGGCTAACAAAGTGGGAAAACATAGAGATCGTGGGTACATGGACTTGGGATACTCAGGTTTTGTGAATGATGTATGTATGAAAAAAATGTGGATTCCCCCACCAAGGTGTTATAACCCTAAATTGCACCATACATGCATACCTAGCATCAAGCCATCTCACTTAGTATTTTTGCCAAGCCATCACTGAGAAACTCTTCTTAAAAAACCACATTTTTGAAGACGTGTGCACACCATTACTTCCCACGTACACATGCTTGTTGCACCACTACATCTTGTGTATGTATGCTAGCTGCACCATTACAACCCGCGTATACTCACAAAAGTTGTAAAAATTAAAAAGTTGCAAGGAATTCGTTCAGATTACGGGATATTGGGTAGTTTTCCAATTGTCCCACCACCTATAGCTCGTCACCCAATCGAATAAACATCATTTTTTTCATATAAAAGGAGGTGTTGGGGTCTCATTCCAAATCTAAGCATAAGAATAGTGAAACTTTGTCCATTTCACTTTTCCCCCCTTACCCCAAGAATTTGCAGCCACTTTGTGAGTTTTGAGCCAGAATTCCCTATTCTTTCCTTTTTCCTCCATTGCAAGCCTAATCTATTCCCTAGAGAGAGATGAAGAAGAGAAAGATACATGGAAGCATAGTTGGAGCTTGGTGAAGAGGATCCCAGACCAGGTTCGAGGATTAGTCGTCGATCTCATTATAAGTAACTTTGTGAGATTAATAAAAAGGAATACTTTTTCTGTCTTGAATATGATGTGTTCAGTCTTTATGTTTGATTTATATTTAATTATGTCATCTAAACCACTAATTCATATATGAGATGCATGTTCGTAGTTCTTTTTTTGTCTATTTATGAATGCAGGCCAGACTTGGGAGGAGACTTGTAGTCGAGGAGCAATTGAATGCAAAAGGATCGACACCGGACACGGAGTTTAAGATAGAGTTATCGGATCATTTTACTTTGTGTTTTATGCATGAATGTGGGATGTATTTGGGTAGTTGTTAAAAAGTAGGAGACTTTAGACAATTAGCTTTGCCTACATGTTGAACCCTAGTGTAGTACATAGGAGGGTTTTCCCACTATAGCACAAGGGCATCATGGGTTTCTTTTCCAGGTAAAAGAAGGCCATCGAAGATAATGACGAAAAAGCTATGTATATGCTGGAAACAAAGAATTTATACAATTACCAAAGAAATAAAGAATAATTTGGGTTGAGTATGCATATAGAGAAATAGGTGCCCCAGTGAAAATGGTTTGTCCTATTTAGAGCACAAGTTTGTGAAAGATAACTAGTGGAGGGTGGGGGCCCCATGGGTGTGTTTCTATATTAGGTAAGTGGATGGAGGACAATCTGTAGATGGGAAAAATGATGGTGGATGAGATGGAGGGATATTGAAACTAAAGGGGTGCAGTCAATAGAACCAAGTGTGATATGATATGACCTGGGAGTCCATTGGGAAGGTGATGCAGGAGCATCTCTCACATCAAGTGAGCCAACGCGGAAGCAGAGGACAGCTGGACGAGCCAGTACAAATTTTGAAATTACCTTGGAAGTTGTTGCGCGAACATTAATGTGGAAATTTAATGAAGAACACTTGTATATTGTAATCGGACCTTGAGCCTTTAAGCTCTCGTCCTTAGTAGGTATATGGCATTTAAAGTAGTTAATTTAAAGTAGATAGAATTTAATTCTAGACTAGACAGTTGTAGAGAGCAAGAGGGAAACGTGATATAGACACCCTCATTGTGCATCTGTATCATTATTGAAATCAGAGAAGAAGGAGAGAATAGAAGAGAAGCAGAGAAGTTGTGTAAGAATACCCATGTACAAATATTTGGATTAATAGAAGAGTTTGATTCAAATTCATGGTTTTGTGTCTGTTCTTTGTGTATTGATGCTTAATGATGTGCTCATGAATGTTTGCTTCCTGCTATACATTTTATTTATGTGTTGTGTATATGATTTCATGTTTGAGTTAGAAGTCTGAAGGGAAGGAGGAATGAGTTTCAATTGTTTCTCTATCTGAGCTAGAGTTCCTGCAAGGAGTGCAGTAGAAGTGTCCGCAAGGAGTGCGTTGACAAAGGGCTCAGGGAGTTTAACTTTTGTTTTCATTCACCTAGCAGTGCAGTTGGGCACAAGAGCCATGCAAGGAGAGCACAGGCCGAGTGAAGTTCAGAGTTGCGAACCTGAGCAATAGTTGACATACTGCTACCACAGGTGTGCGCAGAGTCGAGGGACTTCAACCTTTAGACGTGGTTGAAGGTTTGCCGCAAGGAGTGCGTGCAAGAGTTTTTCTGAGGGACTTGAAAGTCGTGGAGAAGATCAGGAAGGGTAAGGCCTTCAAATTCATTTAAGGGAAGCGTAGGGAAGCTGCGATTGGAGTTCTGTGAGAAGTGCCACAATTTTCACGCAGGTGGACAAGGTCTACGTAGGAACACATAGTCCTTTTGCCAGATTTCATCAGGAGGAACGGACGGTCGGTATTCTCCGAGGAGAATTCGCGATAATCCGTGGGCCGTTAGATATCGCAGAGGTGCAGGAAGATACAACGACCTATTCTTGAGAGGTTCGAAGCTCAGGAGGGGCAGAGCCATAGATCCAAGTCACAAGGACTGTTGGATTTACAAGTGAATTCCCATAACGGGGTTTCGCAGGTTGAAACTTCGTAGTATTGCAACGGGAATCGCAAAATCGTGATACGTGATATCCCGATGGCTACGCAAATAGTGTGGGGCCACAGGAGTTGGTGACATGGACAAGTGGCATGCCTTATCGAGGTTTTGTAGCGAGAAGTGTCGAAACCGCCGCATCAGGATTCGCGATATTGTGAACTCTGAAATACCGACGGAGTGAAGGGCGTTGAAAGGTCAACTCGCGTGTGTGTCGGAGTTTCGACGTATCGGGAGTCGGGAGTCAGAGAACTGAGTTGCTCGACATCGCGAGTGCCGAAATCGTGATAGAGGAAGTTTCGATAGAAGAAGGAAAGGTTGTTGACTTATATCAGGTTTCGGGGATTCGAGGGTCAAATGATCGACCACTGACCTTACGAAATAGCAAAGTCCGATCTCCCGATAAGTAAAGAGAGGGGATCGCATGAAGAGTTCCGTGGGTGCAGATTTCCCGATAGGGAAATAGAGGAACATTAAAGTTCTTCGGGCCGTGAGAAGAGAAGATCCTGTGAGCGGGCGTGCTTGCGATCGCGTGCCTGCGTCAAGTGGTATCAGAGAACAAAAATGTTCTTTGCTTTCTGTAGCAGAGAAGAGAATTCACCATGCCTCCAAGGAGAGATAGACAATCACCCGATATAGAGGATAGGGAAATGCTGAGAAGAAGAGGCAGGCAGATAACAGATCCAGTTATGGAGAGACAAATGCGTGATCTCCGATCTAGACTCGAAGATATGGAGACAGCGCAAAGATGCACAGCCAGTGCAGGGGATCTGAGTGATTCCAAAAGAGAAGTTGAGGCTAAACGTGAAGAGGAATTTGCAGCTGAAGATGAATCAAATGAGCATTTGATCAGAGCTATTTCCAGGATGGGTGCAAGAGAAAAGATGGACATTCCAGTTTATGAGGGAAACTTGGATGTAGAGGAGCTTCTAGACTGGATTAGAGATCTAGACACATACTTTGACTATGAAGATGTTGAATAAGACAAGAAAGTCAAGCACGCTGTCACAAGATTGAAAGGACATGCAACATTGTGGTGGGATGAACTACACGCTGACATACGCTGCAAGGGAAAGCAGAAGATCAAAAGCTGGGACAGGATGATCGTGAAGATGAAGGTGAAATTCATCCCGAGGGATTATCAAATTACTCTGTTCATGAGGATGCAGAACCTGAGGCAGAAGCTGATGACAGTGAAAGAATACACTGAGGAATTCTACAAACTGAATGTCAGGGCAGGTCATTGGGAGAGAGATGATGAAAAAGTAGCCAGATATATGAATGGCCTGAGATATGATATCCAAGATGAGATGAGCATGGTTACCATTCAAATGGTGGAAGATGCTTATCAAATGGCTCTGAAAGAAGAACAGAAGATGAGCCGAAAGCAGAGTCAGAGGGGCCGAGGCAGAAGTCATCCCAGAGGCAAATCAGTTGCCCAGGACAAATTCTAGAATCCCAAGGAGGAATGGAAGAAACCTCCGACTCGTACAGAGAGAGGTGGAACCTCACAGAGAGGGCCATATGGTGAACAAAGAGGGAAGAATAATGAGCAGAGAGGGGATTATACTGACAACAACACTTTTCCTCGTACTAGAGGTAGAGGAAGAGGAAGAGGTGGAGTAATCACATGCTTCACATGAGAAAAGAATGGGCACAAGTCTTATGAGTGTCCAGAGAAAAAGAAGGACATTGGGGAAGCTCACATCGCTGAGGCATGAAGGCAGGATGTTGAGGCAGAAGACGCTAAAGGCGAAAGATCGCTGATGATGCGAAAAGTCATTTTGACACCCGAGAAGGAGGTGGAGAATTCGGTCCAAAGGGCCAAACTTTTTAGGACTGCTTGCAAGACCAAGGACAAGGTATGCAAGGTCATTGTAGATAGTGGTAGCACGGATAATCTCGTATCTACAGAGATGGTAGAGAAGCTGGAGCTGGAGACGACTGATCATCCAAGCCCATAGAGAGTTTCATGGCTACAAAAAGGACACCAGGTAACTGTCACTAAACAATGCTTGGTTGAATTCAAGATAGGTGGATATAATGATAAGATCTTATGTGATGTCATTCCTATGGATGTTTGTCATCTATTGCTGGGTAGACCATGGAAATATGACATAAATGTGATTCATGATGGGAGAATGAACACATACACCCTAGAAAAGAATGGGAGGACACACATGTTGCTTCTGATAAAGGATAAAGAGGTGAAACCGGAAGTAAGCAACACAATACTTCTCATGAGTGGGAAGGAACTCCTTAATAGGGTGAAGAAGAAAGAGGATCCACAGTTCATTGTGGTCAGAAAATCGAGGATTGTTCTGACTAGCACAAGAGTGGATGATTTACCAGATGAAGTTTAGGAACTGCTGGAAGAGTTCGCTGATATAGTAGTGGACGAATTAACTTGTTCATTGCCACTGATCATGAGTGTGAGTCATCATATTGATCTCATACTAGGAGCTATTTTTCCAAACAAAGACACGTACAGGTTGATGCCGCAAGAGAATGAAGAGGTTAAAAGGCAAGTCCAGGATTTGATGGACAAAGGTTTAGTCAGAGAAAGCTTGAGTCCATGTGTTGTTCCAATAGTACTCAGTCCGAAGAAAGACGGAGGCTGGAGGATGTGTACTGACTCAAGGGATATTAATAAGATAACCATCAGGTATAGATTTCCATTGCCGAGGATGGATGATCTGATGGATTTCTTAAGTGGAGCAAAGTATTTTCAAAGATTGATTTGAAAAGAGGTTATCATCAGATCCGCATGAGAGAAGGTGATGAATGGAAGACATCATTCAAAACCAACGAAGGATTGTATGAGTGGCTTGTTATGCCATTCGTCTTAACAAATGCGCTAAGTACCTTCATGAGGTTGATGAATGAAGTCCTGAGGGAGTTCATCAGAAAATTTGTCATTGTGTATTTGGATGACATACTGGTTTACAATAAATCAGTGGTAGAGCATCTGAAGCATTTTTCTACAGTGATGCATAAACTACAACAGGAGAAGCTGTTGATAAATATGAAGAAGTCCTCATTCATGAATACATAACTCATTTACTTGGGATTTGTTATCTCTACAAATGAGTTGAGGATGGATCCAGACAAGGTGGAAGTGATTAAGAATTGGCCATCACCGAAGAATATTTTCGAGGTGAGAAGTTTTCACGGATTGGCTAGTTTCTATCGAAAGTTCATCAGGAATTTCAGTGGAATTAGTGTAGCAATGATGGATACAGTGAATAAAATACACAAGTATTTTCAGTGGACTGAAGAAGCTGAGAAAAGTTTTAATCTATTGAAGAGGAAGATCACGGAACAACCAGTTTTAGTGTTGCCGGATTTCCAGAAGACATTTCAGGTGAAATGTGATGCAAGCGGGTTTGCAACCGGGGCAGTCTTGAGTCAAGAAGACAAGCTGATAGTGTATTTCAGTGAGAAGATGAATGAAGCGTGATGCAAGAGCATCCACTCACCATATACGGACCAACGCATGGAGAGAAAGAATACAGCTGGACAACGCCAATGCGTGCATTTGAGTTACCTTGGAGTTGTTGCGCCGTCACTTGAATGAAGGAATTCAAAGCTAGGCGCACTTGTATGACATTAAAGATAAGAAGGAATTTATTTAGTTTCAATGCTGTTAGGTAGGAGTTAATTATAGATTAGACAATTTTGACTCTTAAGAGGGAAAACAAAATATAGGCACCCTCCTTTTGTATTATTGAGAGCGCTGGATTATTCTGAATTCAGCATTAGCATAGAGAGCAAGAGAGAACAGAGAAGAGAGATCGTGAAGAAACCCCATGTACAGATTGAATTAATAGAAGAAAGTTATTGATTCAATTCCATGGCTGTGTTTGAGTTCTTTGTGCTGTTGATGTTATTTTGTTGCATACTTGCTTCTTTATATGCTTATCTTTTATATGCTGCTTATGTGATTGCATACCAGGTTCGAAACCTGAGCGAATGAAGTGAATGAGGTTCAATTGTTTCTCTGCTTAAGCCAGGAGATTCCTGCATAGAGTGCAGTGGAATTCCTCTGCATAGAGTGCGTGGAGGAGGTTAAGCAGTCGAAATTTTGTTCTCTTTTTCCCAGAGTGGATTGGGTTGTTCGATCCAGGCAGGTGGAGTGCAGGTCGAACTGGAATCTCAACAGCAAGTCTGAGAAGGGAAGGACGGGTTTGCTGTAGCCGCGGATGTACAGAACCTGGGAGACTTCAACACTTTGAAAGTTGTTGGGGGAGAAGCACAAAAGAAGTGCTCGAAGTTCTCTGAAGGAGTCAGAGGAACAAGCTCAGGAGGGATAGCACTTTCGCTCCATGGTGGGAACAGACCCAATGACGTTCAAACAAGCCGAAGGTGGAGAAGCGCAAAAATCTTCAGGAGGAAGTGAATCGACAACTTGAAGCTGTCGAAGAGATCTTCGAAATCCCGTAGACCATCAGATCGCGGAGGAGTTGTGAGAGGGTTAACTCGCAGGTGCCCGGAAGAACTCCCTACCAGTGCATATCGGCATAGCGGGGTTGGCGAGTGCAAGAGTTGCATGCACGTCGAAGTCGCGAGTTGCGATCACCCGATTTAATCAGAGCCGTCGATCGTAGGAGGGACATGTAGCATGGGATTCCAAGGAGTCGGGACTCGGCACTTCGGCGGTTTCAAAGTCGAGTGAGGAAGGGAGGAATAACGAAGTCCCGAATTGCGACGGGTCCCACGGAGATTGTGTGGAGTACAACATGTGGCATCGCACATCGGCACTCGGAGTTTGGAAGGGAAAGTCTTCGACATCGTGAGCGGCGATACTCCGAGACATTGACCATTGACCATCGGGGATAGAGGTTTCGGTGTTTGATTGCACGAGGAGAGTGTTGCAAGACTCGCGATATCACGAGACCCGATCTCTCGATACGCGACGTGGAGATCTTCGAGGAGCATCCTGTGGGAAATAGAGGCTCCCGAGGGGAGTTGGAAGAGCATCGACTCTTCGGGCCAAGTTGTTGAAGGTCCTGGTGAAGGTGACCGTGCCGTCGAGGGCAGGTAGGCGTCAAAGTGGTATCAGAGACTGAAAGTCTTGTCTGTAAATTTCAGATAGGAATAGAGAAGGAGGAAAGGAAAGCACTCTGATACTCATGACTTACATCAAAGAGGTATCAGAGCCAGAGTTGGAGTTCTCTTTGTTCGGGTAGCAGAGAGAAGTAGAGACAAAATGCCGCCTAGAAGAGAGAGGCAATCTCCTGATCGTGAGGACAGGGATGCTCGAAGAAGGGGTAGACTAGCAGGAAATCCAGCAGGGAATCCAGAGATGGAACGTCAGATACGAGATCTCAGGGCGAGACTCGAAGATATGGAAACCACCCAGAGGCATGGAGATGGTACAACAGAGTTCAACGATCCTAAGGTTGAAGAGGAAGCTGGACATGCCGAAGAATAAGTCGCCGCAGAAGATGCCTCGACAGAAAGGTTGATCAAAGCCATTTCGAGGATGAACTCGAAGACAAAGATGGACATTCCCGTCTATGAGGGAAGTTTGAACGTAGAGGATTTGCTAGATTGGATCCGAGCGCTCGACACCTACTTCGACTATGAGGACATCGAAGAGGACAAGAAGATAAGGCATGCCATCATGAAGCTGAAGGGACACGCAACCTTATGGTGGGACGAGCTGCAGGCAGACAGACGTTCCAAGGGAAAACAAAAGATCAAAAGCTAGGATCGAATGATCGCCAAGATGAAGGCGAAGTTCATTCCGAGGGATTACCAGATCACTCTGTTCAGGCGCATGCAGAACCTGAGACAGAAGCTGATGACGGTGAAAGAGTACACCGAGGAATTTTACAGGCTCAACATCAGAGCGGGTCATCGGGAGAGTGATGACGAAAAGGTGGTGAGATACCTGAATGGGTTGAGGTATGACATTCAGGATGAGTTGAGCATGGTTACCATCCGCACAGTTGAGGATGCGTACCAGATGGCTCTAAGAGCCGAAGAAAAGCTGAGCCGCAAGCAGGGACAGCGAGGGCAAGGCAGAAGCCATCCTAGAGGAAAAGTTGTTGTTCAAGAAAGAACACAGAAGCCCAAGGAGGATTGGAAGAGACCTTAGGGTAAAGCTGAGAAAGGTGGAACCTCACAGCAGAGGCAACCACAAATTGAGCAGAGGCAGCAAAATTTTGAGCCGAGGAGGCAGCGACAGGATCAACAAGGAGATTACGCTGATGCCAATACATTTCCTCGTACCCGAGGTAGAGGCAGAGGTCGAGGAGGAGT
>JZKD02S0557899.1:52026-62217 GCA_000966675.3 Picea glauca | reverse complement strand
TGTGTTACAAAACAATGCTTGGTAAATTTTAAAATGGGTGATTATAGGGATGAAATTCTGTGTGACGTTATACCCATGGATGTCTGTCATGTATTATTGGGAAGACCATGGTAGTATGATCGACATGTTGTTCATGATGGGAGAATTGACACATACACCTTAGAGAAATATGGGAGATCCCATACGTTGCTTCCGATCAAGGATAAGGTGGTCAAGCCGGAAGTAAACAACATGATACTTCTCATGAGTGGGAAAGAGCTTCTCACAGAGTTGGAGAAGAATGAAGATCCACAATTCTTTGTTGTCAGGAAGCTGAGGATTGTCCTGACAAGCACAAGAGTGGATGATTTGCCGAACAAGATTCAGGAACTGCTTGGAGAGTTCGCTGATATCATCGTGGACGAAATACCTCGTTCGTTGCCACCGATGAGGAGTGTGAGTCACCACATTGACCTCATACCCGGAGCAAGCTTACCAAATAAGGCAGCGTACAGGTTGACACCTCAAGAGAACGAGGAAGTCAAAAGGCAGGTACAAGATCTGCAGGATAAAGGACTGGTGAGAGAAAGTCTTAGTCCGTGTGCCGTTCCAACGGTACTAAGCCCAAAGAAGGGTGGAGGCTGGAGAATGTGTATAGACTCCAGGGAAATAAATAAGATTACCATCAGGTACAGGTTTCCACTGCCAAGAATGGACGACTTGATGGATTGCCTGAGTGGGGCAAATTACTTTTCCAAGATTGATCTCAAGAGCGGATATCATCAGATCCAGATGAGAGAGGGAGATGAGTGGAAGACGACATTCAAAACAAACGAAGGTTTGTACGAATGGCTGGTCATGCCGTTTGGGTTGACAAATGCGCCAAGCACATTCATGAGGCTGATGAATGAAGTCCTGAGGGAATTCGTCGGCAAATTTGTGGTCGTATACTTGGATGACATATTGATATTCAACAAGACTAGGGCTGAGCACTTGAGGCATTTGGCCATGGTGATGAGGAGACTGCAGCAGGAGAAGTTGTTGATAAATTTGAAGAAGTGTTCCTTCATGCAGACAGAACTCATATATTTGGGTTTTGTGATTTCGGAAAATGAGTTGAAGATGGATCCTGAGAAGATTGATGTGATAAGGAATTGACCATCGCCGAGGAATGTTTTCGAGGTCAGAAGCTTTCACGGACTGGCTAGTTTCTATCGAAAGTTCATTCAGAATTTCAGTGGGATTAGCGCAGCAATGATGGACACTGTGAATAAGCGACATAAAGTTTTTCAGTGGACAACAGAGGCTGAGAGGAGCTTCAATCTGTTGAAGCGGAAGATTACTGAGCAACCTATTCTGGTGCTGCCGGATTTTCATAAGACCTTCCAGGTGAAGTGTGACGCCAGTGGGTATGCTGTTGGAGGAGTTTTAAGTCAGGATGACAGACCTGTGGCATATTACAGCAAGAAGCTGGATGATGCGAAGTTGAATTACTCCACATACGACAAATAATTCTATGCCATTATCCAGGCATTGAAAAAGTGGAGGCATTATTTAATACCCAAGGAGTTCATATTGTACAGTGACAACCATGCGTTGCAGTTTGTAAGTCAGCAGGAGAAGCTGAATCAAAAGCATGAGAAATGGGTAGAGTACATGCAGAACTTCACCTTTGTCATCAAACACATTTCAGGGACTGCGAACAAGGTGGCGGACACCTTGAGTAGAAAATGTTTGTTGCTGCAGGAATTCAGGGTCAAGACTTTGGGTTTTGAAAACCTGAAGGATATGTATGCAGGTGATGCTGATTTCGGGGAATCTTATGAAGCAGTCGAGAACCCAGTTCTCAGAGATAGGAGTCCGTGGATTGACTACCTGATCCAAGATGGATTGCTATTCAAGGGAAATCAATTGTGCATTCCAGATTGCTCTATGAGAGAGAATTTGGTGAAGGAAAAGCACAGCAGAGGATTAGTAGGTCATTTTGGGCATGACAAAACATTCGCCAAGCTAAGCAAATCTTATTACTGGCCGAGCATGCATGCAGATGTGACGAAGTTTGTTGACAGGTGCAGAATTTGTCAACACATGAAGGGCAGAAAACAAAACACAGGGTTATATCAACCATTGCCCATACCTGAGAGGCCATGGGAAGCCATTAGCATGGACTTTGTGTTGGGGTTGCCAAGAACACAATGAGGAGTTGATTCCATCTTTGTTGTGGTGGACAGGTTCTCAAAGATGGCACATTTCCTTCTGTGTCATAAGACAAGCGATGCAACCCACATCGCCAATTTGTTCTTTAAAGAGATAGTCAGATTGCATGGATTGCCGAGAAGTATAGTCTCGGATCGGGATACCAAATTCATAGGTCATTTTTGGAGGACACTATGGAAGAATCTGGGGACTGAATTGGCATTCAGTTCTGCTTACCATCCGTAGACAGATGGGCAAACAAAAGTGGTCAACAGAAGCTTGGGAGATCTATTGAGAAGTCTGGTGATGGAGCATCACACCAGTTGGGATCAGATCTTACCTCAGGCAGAGTTTGCATACAACGATTCTGTGAATCAGAGTACAGGTAAGAGTCCGTTTCAAATTTTATATGGAACACATCCGAGAGGAGTGTCTGAGCTCAGAGAGTCAGAACAGGCTGAGACTAGCAGCGCGAGAGCTGAGGAGTTCACTGAGGCGATGAAAGAACTTCACGCACAGGTGAAGCAGCGACTGCAAAAGGTGAATCAGGAATATAAGCACAAAGCCGATCAGAGTAAAAGACAACTTCAGTTTGAAGTTGGAGACATGGTTCTAGCGCACCTGAGGAAGGAAAGGTTCCTAAGGGGAACGTACAACAAGCTTAAGATGAACAAAATCGGACCGTGCAAAATTCTGAGAAAATTCGGAGAGAATGCATATGAGCTTGAGTTGCCAGAAGGCATTGGGATATCTCCGATTTTCAATATTTCAGATTTATACCCCTACAGGGCTGATGAAACAGGAACTGGAACTGAGGAACCAGTGATCCAGTGGCAGAAGCAATTGCCAGTTGCACAGAAGCCTGACATGGAGTGCATATTGGACAAGAGAGTTGGAAAAAAGACCAGGAGGAAACAGTATTTTGAATACCTGGTGAAATGGCAGAACCACCCAGTGGAGGATGCCAGCTGGGAGACCGAGGCAGTAATACAAAGACATGGTCACACCATGCAGGAGCTCATGGCCAGGAGCCCATGAAAACTTTTGAGCTGAGGAGTATGATGGAGGAGCATCCACTCACCATATACGGACCAACACATGGAGAGAAAGAATACAGCTGGACAACGCCATCGCGTGCATTTGAGTTACCTTGGAGTTGTTGCGCCGTCACTTGAATGAAGGAATTCAAAGCTAGGCGCACTTGTATGGCATTAAAGATAAGAAGGCATTTATTTAGTTTCAATGCTATTAGGTAGGAGTTAATTGTATATTAGACAGTTTTGACTCTTGAGAGGGAAAATAGAATATAGGCACCCTCCTTTTGTATTATTGAGAGCGCTGGATTATTCTGAATTCAGCATTAGCATAGAGAGAAAGAGAGAACATAGCAGAGAGATCGTGAAGAAACCCCATGTACAGATTGAATTAATAGAAGAAAGTTCTTGATTCAATTCCATGGCTATGTTTGAGTTCTTTGTGCTGTTGATGTTATTTTGTTGCATACTTGCTTCTTTATATGCTTATCTTTTATATGCTACTTATGTGATTGCATACCAGGTTCAAAAACTGAGAGAATGAAGTGAATGAGGTTCAATTGTTTCTCTGCTTAAGCCAGGATATTCTTGCATAGAGTGCAGTGGAATTCCTCTACATAGAGTGCGTGGAGGAGGTTAAGCAGTCGAAATTTTGTTCTCTTTTGCCCAGAGTGGATTGGGTTGTTCGAGCCGGGCAGGTGGAGTGCAGGTCGAACTGGAATCTCAGCAGCAAGTCTGAGAAGGGAAGGACGGGTTTGCTGTAGCTGCGGATGTACAGAACCCGGGAGACTTCAACACTTTGAAAGTTGTTGGGGGAGAAGCGCAGAAGAAGTGCTCGAAGTTCTCTGAAGGAGTCAGAGGAACAAGCTCAGGAGGGATAGCACTTTCGCTCCATGGTGGGAACAGACCCAGTGACGTTCAGACAGGACGAAGGTGGAGAAGCGCATAACTCTTCAGGAGGAAGAGAATCGACAACTTGAAGCTGTCGAAGAGATCTTCAAAATACCGCAGACCATCAGATCACGGAGGAGTTGTGAGAGGGTTAACTCGCAGGTGCCCGGAAGAACTCCCTACCAGTGCATATCGGCATAGCGGGGTTGGCGAGTGCAATAGTTGCATGCACGTCGAAGTCGCGAGTTGCGATCACCCGATTTAATCAGAGCTGTCGATCGTAGGAGGGATAGGTGGCACGGGATTCCAAGGAGTCGGGACTCGACACTTCGGCGGTTTCGAAGTCGAGTGAGGAAGGGAGGAATAGCGAAGTCCCAAATTGCGACGGGTCCCATGGAGATTGTGTGGAGTACAACACGTGGCATCGCGCATCGGCACTCAGAGTTTGGAAGGGCAAGTCTTCGACATCGCGAGTGGCGATACTCCGAGACATTGACCGTTGACCATCAGGGATCAGGGTTTCGGTGTTTGATTGCACGAGGAGAGTGTTGCAAGACTCGCGATATCGCGAGACCCGATCTCCCGATACGCGACGTGGAGATCGTCGAGGAGAATCCCGTGGGCAACAGAGGCTCCCGAGGGGAGTTGGAAGAGCATCAACTCTTTGGGCCGAGTTGTTGAAGGTCCTGGTGAAGGCCACCGTGCCGTCGAGGGCAGGTAGGCGTCAAAGAGAAATTGAAATACTCCACGTATGATAAGGAGTTTTATGCTATCATACATGAATTGAAGAAATGGAGGCATTACTTGATCTCAAAGGAGTTTGTTTTGTACACTAACAATCATGCACTGCAGTTTGTGACTCAACGAGAGAAGTTGAATCAGAAACATGTCAAATGGGTTGAGTATATGCATAATTTCACTTTTGTGATTAAACATATTTCTGGTACTGCTAACAAAGTTGCTTATGCTTTGAGTAGGAAGTGTTTGTTGTTGCAGGAGTTCAGAGTCAAAATGATGGGTTTTGATGATCTCAGGGACATGTACGCAGATGATCAGGATTTTGGAGAAGCGTATGAAGCAGCTGAGAATCCAGTTCTCAGAGATAGGAGCCAATGGGCCGACTACATGATACAGGAAGGATTTCTATTCAAAGGTAATCAACTGTGTATTCCAAAATGCTCCATGAGGGAGAACTTGCTGAAGGTGAAACACAGTGGAGGATTGGCAGGGCAATTTGGTCATGACAAGACGTTCGCAAAGTTGAAAAAGTCATATTTTTGGCCAGGAATGCGAGCGGATGACAAGAGATTTGTAGACAGATGTAGAATTTTCCAACATTCGAAGGGAAGAAAGCAAAATGCAGGGTTTTATCAACCATTGCCCATACCAGAAAGGCTGTGGGATGTGATTAGCATGGATTTTGTAATGGGGTTGCGAAGAACACAAAGAGGTTTTGATTCAATCTTTGTGGTGGTGGATAGATTTTCCAAAATGGCACACTTCATTCCATGTCAGAAGACCAGTGACGCAACTCACATTGCCAATCTGTTCTTCAAAGAGGTCATTCAACTTCATGGGTTGCCGAGGAGTATAGTTTCGGATCGAGATACGAGATTCATAGGGCATTTTTGGAGGACCTTATGGAAGAAGCTGGGAACTAATTTGATGTTTAGTTCAGCTTATCATCCTCAGATGGATGGACAAACAGAAGTAGTGAACAGAAGTCTGGGAGACTTGCTGAGAAGCTTGGTTACAGAACACCACAGCCAGTGTGACAATATATTACCACAGGCAGAGTTCGCGTATAATGACTCAGTGAACAAGAGCACATGGAAAGTCCATTTCAGGTTGTTTATGGCATGCAACCGAGAGGAATGTCTGAACTGAGAGATTCAGAATAGACTTCGACTAGGAGCGCTAGTGCAGAAGATTTCGCAGAGGCGATGAAAGAACTTCACATCCAGGTGAAGGAACGATTGCTGAATTCAAGTCAGGAATATAAATGTAGAGCTGATCAGTGGAAGAGACAACTTCAGTTTGAGGTTGGTGATTTGGTTCTGGCACATTTGAGGAAGGAAAGGTTCCCAAGAGGAACATACAATAAATTTAAGATGAAGAAAATCGGGCCATGTAGGGTCTTAAAGAAATTTGGGGCAAATGATTACGAGATTGAATTACCCGATGGGATTGGAATTTCTCCGATATTCAATATCTCTGATTTGTACCCATATAAAGTTGAGGAAACAGAGACTAGAGATGAGTAGCCAGAGATACAGTGGACAAAACAGATTCCATTTGCAGAGAAACCACATATGGAATGCATACTGGACAAGAGGGTTGGTAAGAAGACCAGATGAAAGGAATACTTTGAGTATTTGGTCAAGTGGAAGAATCATCCAGCTGAAGATGCCAACTGGGAGAGTGAAGTGGAGATCCAGAAGCATGGACGGACCATGTAGGAGCTCATGGAAAGGAGCCCATGAAAGTTTTCAAGCGAGGGAGTATGATGCAGGAGCATATCTCACATCAAGCGAGCCAGCGCGGAAGCGGAGGACAGCTGGACGAGCCAACAAATTTTTTGAAATTACCTTGGAAGTTGTTGCGCGAACATTAATGTGGAAATTTAATGAAGAACACTTGTATATTGTAATCGGACCTTGAGCCTTTAAGCTCTCGTCCTTAGTAGGTAGACGACATTTAAAGTAGATAGAATTTAATTCTAGACTAGACAGTTGTAGAGTGTAAGAGGGAAACGGGATATAGACACCCTCATTGTGCATTTGTATCATTATTGAAATTAGAGAAGTAGGAGAGCATAGAAGAGAAGCAGAGAAGTTGTGTAAGAACACCCATGTACATATATTTGGATTAATAGAAGAGTTTGATTCAAATTCATGGTTTTATGTCTGTTCTCTGTGTATTGATGCTTAATGATGTGCTCATGAATGTTTTCTTCCCGTTATACATTTTCTTTATGTGCTGTGTATATGATTTCATGTTTGAGTTAGAAGTCTAAAGGGAAGGAGGAATGAGTTTCAATTGTTTCTCTATATGAGCTAGAGTTCCTGCAAGGAGTGTAGTCGAAGTGTCCGCAAGGAGTGCATTGACAAAGGGCTCAGGAAGTTTAACTTTTGTTTTCATTCACCTAGCAGTGTAGTTGGGCACAGGAGCCGTGCAAGGAGTGCACAGGACGAGTGAATTTTAGGGTTGCGAACCCAAGCAAGAGTTGACAGACTGCTGCCGCAGGTGTGCGCAGAGTCGAGGGACTTCAACCTTTAGACGTGGTTGAAGGTTTTCCGCAAGGAGTGCGTGCAAGAGTTTTTCTGAGGGACTTGAAAGTCATGGAGAAGCTCAGGAAGGGCAAGGCCTTCAAATTCATTTAAGGGGAGTGCAGGGAAGCTGTGACTATATTTCTGTGAGAAGCGCCGCAAGTTGCACGTAGGTGGACAAGTTCCACGGAGGAACACATAGTCCTTTTGCCATATTTCATCAGGAGGAACGGACGGTCGGTATTCTCCGAGGAGAATTCACGATAATCCGTGTGCCATTAGATCTCACAGAGGTTCAAGAAGATACAACGATGTATTCTCAAGAGGTTCGAAGCTTAGGAGGGGCAGAGCCGTAGATCCAAGTCACGAGGACCATTGGATTTACACGTGAATTCGCATATCAGGGTTTCGCAGGTTGAAACTCCATAGTATTGCAACGAGAATCGCGAAATCACGACACGCGATATCCCGATGGCTACGTAAACAGTGTGGGTCCATAGGAGTTGGTGATGTGGACAAGTGGCATTCCTTATCGGGGTTTCGCAGCGAGAAGTGTCGAAACTGCTGCATCAGGATTTGCAATATTGTGAACTCTGAAATGCCGACAGAGTGAAGGGCGTTGAAAGGTCAACTCACGCATGTGTCAGAGTTTCGGTGTATCGGGACTCGAGAGTCGTAGAACTGAGTTGCTCGACATCATGAGTGCCAAAATCGTGATAGAGAAGTTCCGATAGAAGAAGGAAGGGGTTAGTGTTGAATTATATCAGGTTTCGGGTATTCGAGGGTCAAATGCTCGACCACTGACCTCACGAAATAACGAAGTCCGATCTCCTGATAAGTAAAGAGAGGGGATCATGCGAAGAGTTCTGTGGGTGCAGATTTCCTGATAGGGAAATAGAGGAACATTAAATTTCTTCAGGTCATGAGAAGAGAAGATCTTGTGAGTGGGCGTGCTTGCGAGTGTGTGCCTACGTCAGAAGGTTAGCAATATGATGAGAAGAAGTATGGGGAAGGGCACAATACTATTGCGACTCCCAATCCTAGGGGCTAAAATCAACATGAGTGTCAAGTTGTCGAGGGGAACTATGAATGGGACAACTCATGTGGGGGTGAGTGCTATTGGTTGACAGTACCAAAATGTGGCAGAGGTAAATATACTGCAGAGCTGGATGTAGGGACCCTAAAGGAGAATGTCATAGGGTGTTACTAGGATATGAAATTGAGTTATAGAGGGAATAATTACATGCCATTGTCGAACATATACCTTAAGAGGTTGTAAAGCTTGTTGAACAAGTACCTGCACACAAAAACTCAAATACTCGACGTGAACAATATCTGATGATAAAGAATATATGAAAACTATTTAATTAAAACTGAATGTGAGCATGCGTACCTGAACGTAGCATGATAAAAATGATACTCTGAGGACAAGTGCAGATGATAACTCGGGGAATGTGAATGTGTAGATGGAGGGATCAAGATCTGGTGGCTGAGAATGGATCGAAAAAAGAAGGCTCTGGGATCCTATAATAGAGTGTGGAAGTTGGGAAAAAGGGGATATATATGGATGGTGGACCCACAATGCCACCTCATTTGTACCTGTCACTATTGATGATTTGGTGAGACAGTTGTGAGGATATTTCAAGATTACGAGAGCGTGAGGCTGTCGATCCGGGAGTGGCGAGAGACATTTTAGTGGCCCTATCATCCTGCATATTTTGAATTTGATAGATTGTAGGTAGGGGTTGTACTGAGGGTCATACAAGAGGTTTTAAGGTTAGGGTCCCATAAGTGTGTGGGAAAAGGGGGAATACATGTGCATATGTGCGTGGGTATAACTCAATTTCTTGCACATTATGTGTGGGTTTGTTCCAAGAAGTCGTGTAATGAGGAGTGTGTAGATGTAGTGAGGAAACACATGCATAATTTGTTTCTATGATTGAGACAATCGCACATATGGCCGTGTGGGTAGGATAGACAAGTGCGCATGGGATGCACGCCTATACAAGTGATAGTTGTGCACCCGTGTGTGGTTGTATGTGAGACAGTTGTGCATTAGTGCACAACTTTATGAATAACAATCACACATGTTCACAACTGTATGGGGGAAATTCACGCACTGTGGGAAGGCTAAGGGGTTATGACTTTTTGATATTTATGCTTTTTTGATGGATGATGTGGCTAATCAGATGTTTCTGGGTGGATACAGGTGATCAACAGAGGATAGAGCACTATTCCAGTCCACTGGAAAGAGAGGGACTAAGACTGGTTGTGAGAGGTTGTGAGGGCGCAACCTGAGGTCCGAAGACACTTGGAAGCCTGCGGGTTTCTCAAGTTTTTTTATTGCCTCCTGATATGGTCACATGAGTTCCTACTCCAGTTTTTTATCAGGATGTAGAGAATGGATTTGCATTTCTTCGTGGTGAGTGGGGAGCAATTGACGTTCTCAATGACATAAGATGTGTATTTTTTTGTAGGACTCCCATTCCATGGGAGGGTGCTAGCCATTGATCCCCATCTGCCAGGGGAGGAAAGGGTTGAGAATATGGTGATTATGGGGATCCCCAATATGGCATCCAATCTGTTGTGTTGGTTTTTTCACATGGGTGAGAAAAAACACAACACTTGCATGCTTAGTTAAGTCATCTAAACAAGACATAGGTTTGTGAGTTGATTAGATAAAAAAATACACATGAAACAAAGAAATAAAACTAAAAAAAAATAAGAAATAAATGTTAGAGAATATTTCAAGAACTAGAACCATGAAAAGAAAAAAATGACCAATATATAGCTACCAATGGATCAATATATTGATAGGCTAA
>JZKD02S0557899.1:32100-50343 GCA_000966675.3 Picea glauca | reverse complement strand
CTTTTATTGCTCAACATTAATTGCCTTCTTCTATTCAACATTCATTTTTTGCTACTGATTAGCAATCATTGAGATAACTACTCTACTACAAAACTACAAGTTGTATGACACAATTTTCACAACATTCTTCCACTTGGCATATACCTTGCAAGAGTATAAGGGAGAATGCATCAAAATGTGCGCTCACATATAAGGGCCATAAGGCCCAAAGACTTATAGCACCACTTGAATTTACACATGCTCATTGGTCTTGTCTTGCAACATTATGCAAAGTGTCAATGTTTCTAGTATCAAATTTGCATCCTCTACCATGTCTCGAATGAAATGGTACTGGATATCGATATATTTTGTCCTTGGATGAAAGAGTAGATTCTTATCTAGGAAAATGAAAAAGTTACTATCACATTGAACTATAAAAGCTCTCTAAATTATCCCTAGATCTAAACACGGTTTCATAAGCCAAATGGCCTCCATGAGTAGCTGCCATATACTCTACCCCCATAGTGGAAAAAGTGAACACAACTTATTTCTTTCTCATCCAACTTAATTCTCCACCAAATATATGAAATACTTATTTGTTGGTATATATTCTTCTATCTACATCCCCGACCCAATCATAATCCACATAACCTTGTATATCCACTAAGTGTTGGTCCCATATAAATTCACTACAATAAAAAAATGAATATTCAAAAGTACGTCACAAATAACTAAATACCCTCTTCACTACAACTTAATGTTCACGTCAGGTTTAGCCATGAATCAACTCAAGAATCCCACTACTTGGGAAATGTCGAGTCTAGTACAAACAATAGCATACATAAACTACCAACTACACTACCATAAGGAACATAAGACATATCCTCCATCTGTAGCAGTGTTGTAGGACACTACTCAATGAAAACTATCTCCCATAGAAATTGGAACACTCAATGATTCACAACCTACCATGAAAGAATTCTACAACATAGATTCCACATACTTACTCTAGCTCAACCAAAGATTTTTGTTTTCTCTATGTCTCCTGATCTCCATTCGTAAGATATATTTGGAAGTGTTGAAATCCTTCATGTCAAATTCTATTTAAAGTTGAGACTTCAAATCACGAATCAATCCTTACTATTACCAAAAACAACATGTCATCTACGTAAAAAGTGATAACAAGGAGATGACCACCATCATGTTTGTAATACACATGATGATTTGATTTGGATCTTAGAAATCCCAATCTCAACACAAATGAATGAAACTTTTGGTACCATATTATGTGAGACTATTTGAGACCATATAAATACCTTTTTAATTTGCAAACCAGTGACTCTATATATAAATCAAAAGCTACTAATATATATAACAAGAACCTGATAGATGTTAACTTAGCAGCTAGTGGAAGAAAATATCACCAAATTTTATTCCCTCAACTTGGGAATATCCTTTTGCAACCAACCTTGTCTTATACTTTTCAACATTGTCATATGAACTGATGTTTTTTTAAACACCCATTTACATATGATGAGTTTCCATCCATAAAGAAATGGTACCAAGTCTCGTGTATCATTCTTTCTAAGTGAAACCATCTTCTCATTCATGGTCATTTAAGACTCCTTATTTTTCATGTCCATTACCTCTTTCACAATTCTAGGCTCATGGATGTTAGCAGATAAAGAAAATATACTTATGAAATAAGATGGACTATAATTAAACCTATCTCGTTGCTTTCTTGTTGAGGGATCCTCCTTAAATTTTAAGGTGGATTTTCTTCCTCCTCTTTCGAACTCGTTAAACCCTCCTCCTCATTAGGTCCATCGTAAAATTTATTTTTATTTTCTACTTCATCTTTCTCAGTCTTGTATGGTTTCTAAACCACTAACTTCTTATCATCCTATTAAAGTTGAATCACTATGGGAGAAGACTTAACTTCTCTCAAAATAACATTTCTTCTATATAAAACTTTCCCAGCCATATGATTCGAAATCTTGTACCTTTCAGACCAATTCCATAACTAATGAAGATGTGTTTCACCACCTTGTTATCCAACTTCAACCACTTCTCCTTAGGAACATGAGCATATTCCTCAAAACCAAAAACAAAAAGATGCTAAAGTGAGGTATTCTTGCTTGTCCAAATCTCCATAGGGATCTTATCCACAAGAGATAATGTAGGATACTTTTTAATCAGGTAAGATGAAGTAGCAACCACTTCTATCTAGAATTTCTTCTCTAAGTTGGCTCCATTAAGAATATTCTTGGATCTCTTTATCAACGTCATGTTCAGAAATTTTGCAACTCCATTCTATTGAGGTGTATATGAAGTTGTATTATGTCTTTCAATGTCATTCTTCTTATAAAGCTTATCAAACTCTACATAAAAAAATTCACTACCATTATTAGTCCTCAACACCCTAATATTCCCACAAGTCTAATTTTCCAAGAGATATTTAAATTCCTTAAACTAACTAAAGCCCTCAGATTTACTATGAGAATGTATACACATTTCCTTCTATAATAATCATCAATGAATGACACAAGATAAAAATCCTTATAAATTTAATAAAATTTAATAGGACCAAATACATTAGAACAAATTAAGTCCAACAACCGAAAAGATTTGTATATATATATAAGGACCCATATGTTCTTCTCACTTGTATGGCCCAATATCTGGTGCTATAACATTGTATTCTCTATAGGAAACTTAATTTATGAAGTAATAGCTTGTTTAGGTACCCAGAAAGCATGACCATCAAATTTAGATACATGTTTTGATGGTGAAGGTGTAGATTCTACAAATCTCTTTGTTGAAAAAATTGAAGAGCTATTACATTGAATGGTGTATGCATAAAGTTGTAACAAAGTGCATTTTGGAGATACTTCACACACACCTATGATTTCATTTTCCTAAGGTTTTCCCTATGTTTACTAGTCATTATTCAGTCTCCTATAGTGTAGGGAGAATATTCTCTTCAGTTCACACTTCAGTTTGATCAATTGAGTGGAGTCTAGATGCCACATTGGGATCATCGCCATCTAATGCGTATTTTCCTAGGGATCATCACCAGACTATGATATTACTCTTGATTCCCCGATCTCCTCCTCACTTCACTTTGTTTCCATAAGTTAACTGAAGACTGAGAGACTAGTTAACTCAGACTAGGTGACAGTTAACTCTCGTAACTGCCTGAGAGACTAGACTAGGTGGATGTTTAATCCCGTAACAATTGATGTGTGCCAGATCACTCTATACCACCACTATGGCACATTTTCGTCTCACCTTGTGTGCATTAGTTGAGTTATACAAAGTATATCATGTGTAAATTATCATTCATTCATTTGTTTATGAGAATTCTTCCATCCTTTCTCTCATGTTTCTCTTTTCTCATATTTTCTCTGCAAATTGTGTATGTCATTTGCTAGCTAGATATTTTATGTGTAATTTCAACACATTTACATGGTATCAGATTCGATGGATTGCTAGGAAAAAGACACACCAGATTCTTTTTGCAGGTACTGAAGATTGAAGACAGCGAAAAAATGGAATTTCCAAAAGAATTCATTCTTACACCGTACAGTTTATTTGCATGGAAGGAGAATCTGATAGTTCTTATTAGAAGCATAGGATTATACAGGTTAACCATGAAGAAATATACCGAACCCACATCAGCCATAGACAAATCAAAGTATCTAAATCGAATGGATGAAGTGTTTGGAACTATTTGCAATCTCATTTCTCTTGAACTCCTCTTTCACATATCCTACTGTAAAACCCCCAATGAATCCTGGACCACCATGGAATGGATTATTGAAGAATAATACGATATGAGGGGACACATGGTCGAGGTGGAATTGCTCACTTTGGATCCAAAAACCTTCCACAATCTCCAATATTTCTTTACCAAATATAAGCATTTGTTGTCGCAACTCAAGGCTCGCGGGGTTGATAAATATAAGGAGGAGAAACAAATGGTTCTTACCATTCCCTCCAAACTTGGTTTAGAATATTGAGTGTTTGTATCCACATTTCATTTAGTTAGGCTCTCCTCTTTAGCCACTTGGATGATGCCCTCACTTGAGGCCTTTATCGAGTCTCTGACACAAGAGTAGAACAAACTATTCAATATGGGAAAAATCAAAGGCCAAAAGGTGCATGCACTTTCTATGCAAGATGATAGTTGTCATAAAAATAAAAAATCTAAATACAAAGAGAAAAGGAAATCACATGCAAATCCAAATAAGGAAGGGTACTCAAAACCCTTCAACAATGCCTCCGGATCCAAAGGTGGAAAGGGAAGACAAGGGGAGAAATGCAATTACTACCATAAAGGATTCCATCCAGAATTTGCATGTATGTAGAAATAGATAGATCAAATGGCCCAAATACTTCAACAAAAAATCCTTAGATATCGCATCCCCAAGGATGCCAAGAAGAAGAATCCAGAAGATCAGAATCCCAAGAAAGGAAATTCTAGCCATGCTCTGATATCCATCAACTCCTCTCTCGATGCTTGGATTGTAGATTCAGGAGAATCACACCACATGGAAGCCACAAAAGAAGTCTACTCTTTATTGGATGCATGGAAAGGTCCTCTTATTTTGATGGGGAACAACTCTCCAATCGAGGTCACCGACAAAGGAAGAATTGAACTCACAAACGAAAACTTTGAGAATGTGCTTCACATTCCTAAATTTTTTGTCAATCTTCTCTCTATGTATCAGATGAAAAACTTTAACATTGAAAAGAGATTTGTATTCACTCTTGATTTTGTGCATATCTATGACATGCAAACCAATTCCGAGGCTGGTACTGGTGAGGTAAATCATCAATCCAGAATCTACATATTTTCTGAATTTATTGAACCATATTATGCATTACTGCTTACCGATGCTGATGAAAGTTGTAGGATATGGCACAAAAGGTTTGGGAATTTAAATTTCATATATATGGAACAACCATATATATTTATGGTCTATTTAATATCCACTTCTCCAAAGGAATTTGTGAGGGATGTTTTCTTGGAAAACACCCTCAAGAGAAATTCGACAAAGGAAAGACTTGAAAGGCCTCCTTTCCTTTAGATCTGATCCATAGTGATCTAATGGGACCTTTTCCACATCCATCAATTAGTAAATTAAGGTATGTTGTTTCAGGACAAATCGGTAAGTGTAGACACAAACTGATCTCCCTAGTTTCACCTTGAAACTAGAACAAAACAAGATAATATACTAAACTTTCCTTGGATTTCAGTTGACAAACAAGAAGAGGATCGAAAACATACCTTTTAAATGTTGTAAACCTGACCTTGCCAATGTGATGCTAGCCCCGTCGCAAGGCTTATGGAGAAATATCTGCAAAGAAACACAAGCCAATGAAGATAAGAATAACAGAGTCTATTTGATATGAAACTATGTATGTGATTGAGGAATCATACAATATGGAAAAATAGACGTTCATATAGGAAAGAAAAAGTATATATGTACTAAAGAATGTGGAAGAAAGATACAAGCATATGGCTTGATGTTGTCAGGTTCCTTCCAACAGTTTCTTGCTTCCCACATGCTTCTGCTCCATGGATTTTGAGACTGTAGATCCAACATCTACTTATGATCTCATCTTGACAAAGTGAAGTTCAAATCCAACATAGGCCCAAACACTCCATATGAATTAGCTATAGTTGAAGCTAATCCAAACTCTTTTCCAAAATTGACCCAAAAAATCTATTCTAAAAGATAACTTTCCCCATGAGAGGCCTCCTCCTTTAATACGCTGAAAAGGATAGGGTGAGGAGGTTAGGATGATCCCATGAGATCAGGGATGTGACTCAAATCCAAACTGATCATAGGCCACCTCACCCTCGAAGCTTCTCTTTTTATTCGTACGGGAAATCGTCACACCCTTAACACTAAAAAAACTGTGACAATGTCACAGGCCACTGTGGTGCAACCTATGTCGATCCTATATTGTCACACGCTTAACACTGGGAAAGGTGTGACAATCCTTCTTTACATGTTTTTCTACAAAGGAAAAGATAATTTCATCTCTCTCAGAAAGTTCATCTTCAGTCTTCTTCAGGGATTAAGGAAATTGATCCTTCTAAAGACAAAGGATAGGTGTACATCATTAATGGTAACAGGGGTGAAGAAAATAATGTGTAACAGTAAGCCCCCCAAAGTATGAAGTTATAACAAAGTGATAGCTGAAATACTTTGTCGAGTGTGTGTTGGGAACAAGGAACATGTTAGTCAGAAGCTTACCAACAAACATGGAAATATAGTACAATAATATATCATCACTGAGGTAGGCATTCCCATACTCAGAATACAAATGAATCAAAGCATAAATGTCAAAATGAAAAGATCCATGTCAAGTAAGATAGGCCATGGCCACCAAACATACATTGTGGATCCATGCCAATATGACTCAAATCTAAACATAGCTAGCAAAAATACATAGTGGATCTATGCATTAAAGAATCAAATTTGAACATAGCCACGAGACATACACTGTGGATCTATGAAACAATACAATCTGAATATACTCCAACGCAACCTGAATCTGTTAGAAAATATTCAGAGTCTTCATCTCCGCCACTCTATAGTACAAATCTAGCCATGCGAATACATGTGTTGAACTCAAACATGGTAGAAACCACTTGATTACTGGTCATTAGTGAATAACGTTAACAAGTGTGAGAGAAATCACCATTAATGTCAATGACTCCCAACGTACACTAGTACAATCCAATGGGTGCGAATTTGTGATCTGAAGTCAAACACTCGGCGGAATATCTCGATCACGGGTCAATAATGAAAACCCACTGTCGAAAGAGAGGAAACCTGTTGTTGAGGCATGCAAGTTCTAAGGTACCAATTAGTTTTTAAGTCTAATTCCTGAATAATGAGTTGAAGTCGACAGGAAAAGACTCATCACAGGAGGGCCTTAATGTATCCCCCATCAATGACATGAAACAGGTAACAAGATTTGAAGTAGATTAGAGTAACAAGAGATTTAGGACTGAATCAGGATTGGTCGACACAATAGAAGTCTTAAGGATTGCAGAAATGATCGATGCAATATAAGGCTTTCCAGGTTGATCTTCTCTTTCAACATATAGATGACATGCTAACTGTCTTGGAAAAAGTGACTCAACAACAGGGATCACAGACCAAATTGTAATCTTATAAAAGCATATGATCAAGAGACAAGTGGATTTTCCAACCTACACACAAAGCGGGTGAAAGGGTGTCATGTTCAAGAGAGACTTACTTCCATAGAATACAGGTTTAAACACATTTCTTTTCCAATTTCCCCACCATCTTTAGCGAGTAACTCTTTATTTTTACACAATCTTGAGGAGGATAACATATGCTTGACTTGTAAGCTCATCCTTTGGAGAAGTCCCACTAAGTATAAAGAACCCTAGGAAGGAGTGGTTTGGTCCCATATGGTCCTTTCGATGTTTGTTTTACGAGTCCAAAGAAAGCAAACTTAGTGGTATTTTCATGTTTATGGAATCTTAAAAGAAATTAAAGAGGACTCCATAACTTCTTCTAATCATTCTTGATTAGAGTGTTCCTTTTTTTTTAAAGTAGTCTGATGAGACCAAAAAAGAGATAAACTACAGCTCAAAATACGTGCTTTCTAATTCACTTTAACGAGTGTGAAAGACAACAAGATGGCTCAACACTCTTTTCATATTTAGAGATTCTGAAAAGAGCTTAAAGAGAACTAGAGGGGGTTATTTTTTCGTATAACCTTTACGAGTCTGAAAAAGTGATAAAAGTATACTTAATTACATTCTCAGGTATTCATGAGCATGACAAAGAACAAAGACTAAGCTCGGGATTGTTTTTACTCAAGCTTAAAACAAAACAAAACTATGCTTGGGATATATTTTATTTTTACACAAGCTTAAAACTAAAAAAAACTATGCTTGGACCTGGTTTCATTTTTACATATGCTTGAAATATAAGAAACTATGCTTGAGGTAGGTGGTTTCATTTTTACACAATCTTGAACCAGAGAAAACTATGCTTGAGGTAGGTTTCATTTTTACACAAGCTTGAAAATAGAGAAAACCATGCTTGCGATTTCCCAATGCATTATCCAGGGATGGCTGGTACTTTTCCCATAACTTAAGAAGATGATCCAAAAAATACCTTTTAAATGTTGTATACCTGACCTCACCAATGTGATCCCAGCTTCGTCGTAAGGCTTATGGAGAAATATTTGCAAAGAAATACAAGCCAACGAAAACAAGAATAAAAGATTCTATTCGATATGAAACTATGTATGTGATCAAGGAATCATACAATATGGACAAATAAATTTTATATAGGAAAGAAAAAGCATATTTGTATTAAATAATGTGGAAGAAAGATACAACCATATGGCTTGATGTTGTTAGGTTGCTTCCAACAATTCCTTGCTTCCCACACACTTATGCCCCATGGATTTTGAGACTGTAGATATGACAACTACTTATGATCTCATCTTGACAAAGTGAAGCTCAAAGCCAACGTAGGCCCAAAAAATCCATATGAATTAGCTATAGTTGAAGCTAATCCAAACTCTTCTCCAAATCTAACCCCAAAAAGCTATTCTAAACGCTAACTTTCCCCATGAGAGGCCTCCTCCTTTTATAAGTTGAAAAGGATAGGGTGAGGAAGTTACGATGATCCCATGAGAGCATGGATGCGACTTAGATCTAAACCGATTGGAGGTCACCTCACCCTCGAAGCTTCTATTTTATAAGCATCAAGAATCTTCTCTTTTTCTCTGTATGGGCGATCATCGCACCCTTAACATTGAACAAATTGCGACAATGTCGCATGCCACTGTGGTGAAAAATGCTTCAATCCTATATCGTCGCACCCTTAACACTGAGCAAGGTGATTTTGTTTCAGGAGTTGCCAATTTTATTTCAGGACAAATCCGTAAGTGCGGACACAAACTGATCTCCCTAGTTTCACCCCGAAACTAGAACAAAACAAGACAATATCTTAAACTTTCCTTAGATTTTAGTTACCAAATAAGAAGAGGATCCAAAACATACCTTTTAAAGGTTATAGACGTGACCTCACTAATGTGATCCCGACTCCGTCATAAGTATTATAGAGAAATATATGCAAAGAAATACAATTGAACGAAGACAAGAATAACAGAGTCTATTCGATATGAAACTATGTACATGATCAAGGAATCATACAATATGGAAAAATAATGTTCATATAGGAAAGAAAAAGTATATCTATATTAAATAATGTGGAAGAAAGATACAACCATATGGCTTAATGTTGTTAGGTTCCTTCCAATAGTTCCTTGCTTCCCACACACTTCTACTCCACGTATTCTGAGAATGTAGATCTGACAACTACTTATGATATCAACTTGACAAAATGAAGCTCAAAGCCAACATAGGCCCAAACACTCCATATGAATTAGCTATAGTTTAAGATAATCCAAGATCTTCTCCAAAATTGACCAAAAAATCTATTCTAAAAGCTAACTTTCCCCATGAGAGGCCTCCTCCATTTATAAGCTGAAAAGGATAGGGTGGGGAGGTTAGGATGATCCCATGAGATCATGGATGTGACTCAGATCCAAAACCGATCGGAGGCCACCTCACCCTTGAAGATTCTATTCTAGAAGCATCGAGAAGCTTCCCTTTTTCTTCATACGGGGGATCATCGCACCCTTAAAACTGAAACAACTGCGAAAATGTCGCAGGCCAATGTGGTGCAACCTATGTCGATCATAGATCATCGCAACCTTAAAATTGAGCAAGGTACGACGATCCTTCTTTACAAGTTTTTTTACAAAGGAAAATATAATTTCATCTCTCGGAAAGTTCATCTTCATTCTTCTTGATTAAGGCAATTGATCCTTCTAAAGACAAAGGATAGGTGTACATCACTAACTGTCATAGGGGTGATGAAAATAATGTGTAACAGTAAGCCCCCCAAAGTATGAATATAGAACAAAGTGATAGATGAAATACTTTGTCAAGTGTGTGTTGGGAACAATGAACACGTTGGTTGGAAACCTACCAACAAACAAGGAAATACAATACAATAATATATCATCACTGAGGTAGGCACTCCCGTACTCAAAATACAAATGGCTGAAAGCATAAATGTCGACATGAAAATATCCATGTCAAGTAAGACAGGTCATGGCCACCAAATATAAACTATGGATCCATGCCAATATGACTCAAATATGAACATTTCCACCAAAAATACAATGTGGATCTATGCGTTAAAGACTCAAATTTGAACATAGCCACAAGACATACACTGTGGATATATGCAAAAATACAATATGAATATACTCCAACACAACCTGAATATGTCAGAAAAGATTCAGGGTCTTCATCTCCACCACTTTATAGTATGAATCTAACCATGGGAATACATGTGTTGAAGTTGAACATGGTGGAAACCACTTGATTACTTCTCATTAGTGAATATTGTTAACAAGTGCAAGGGAAATCATCATTAATGTCAATGAATCCGAAGGTACACTAGTACAATCCAGTGGGTGTGAATTTGTGAGATGAAGTCAAACACTCGAAGTAATCTCCCGATCAAGGGTCAATAATGAAAACCCATTGTTGAAAGTGAGGAAACCTACCATTGAGGAATGCAAGTTACAAGGTACCAATTAGTTTCTAAGTCTAATTATTTGATAACGAGTTGAAGTCAATAGGAAAAGACTCGTCACAAGAGGGTCTTAATGTATCCCCCATCAATGTCACGAAATAGGTAACAAGAATTGAAGTATATCATAGTAACAAGTGATTCATGACTAACTCATGTATGACCAACACAATAGAAGGCTTAAGGACTGCAGAAATGGTTGACGCAATAGAAGTATTTTCGGGTTGAACTTCTCTTTGAACATATTGACGACACGACAATTGTCTTGGAAACACTGACTCAACAACAGGGATCAAAGACCAAATTTTAATCTTATAAAAGAGTATGATCAAGAGACAAGCGTATTTTCCAACCTAGAAACAAAGTGATTGAAAGTGTTTCATGTTCAAGAGAGACTTACTTCCATAGAATACAGGTTTAAACACATTTCTTTCCTAATTTTCCCCCACCATCTATGGCGAGTACCTATTTATTTTTACACAATATTGAGGAGGATAACATATGATTGAATTGTAAGCTCATCCTTCAGATGAGTCCCCTGGAGTATATTTAATGAACCCTAGGAATGAGTGGTCCGGTCCCATATGGTCCTTTCGATGTTTGTTTTACGAGTCAAAAGAAAGGAAACTCAATGGTCTTTTCATGTTTATGGAGTCTAAAAAGAACTTAAAGAGGACTCCATAACTTCTTCTAATCATGCTTTATTATAGTGTTCCTTTTTTGTAAAGTAGTCCGATGAGACCAAAAAAAAGACAAACTACCACTCAAGAGACGTGCTTTCTAATTAACTTTAACAAGCGTGAAAGAAAACAAGATCGCTCAACAATATTTTCATATGTAGAGAGTCTGAAAAGAAGTTGAAGAGAACTCCAGGGGGTTCATTTTTCATATAACCTTTACGAGTCTGAAAAAGTGATAAAAGGTATACTCGATTACATTCTCAGCTATTTATGAGCATGTGAAAGAACAAAGATTAAGCTCAGGATTGTTTTTACTCAACCTTAAAACAAAACAAAACTATGCTTGGGATAGATTTTATTTTTACACAAGTTTAAAAATAAATAAAACTATTCTTGGACCTGGTTTCATTTTTACACAAGCTTGAAATAGAGGAAACTATGCTTGAGGTAGGTGGTTTCATTTTTACACAGGATTGAACCAAAGAAAACTATGATTGAGGTAGGTTTCATTTTTACACGAGCTTGAAACTAGAGAAATCTATGCTTGTGACTTCCCAACGCATTATCTAGGGATGGTTGGTACTTTTCCCCTAGCTTAAGAATCTAGCATCTCAAATTCAGCTTGAAGTCGAGAGGTTGTAAGCATTGCCCCCTAAGATTCGTTTCGACCAATGGTACAGGAAGATGAAATGAAGCTTCAAATACTATACCTAATGAGGTACTTGACTCAATCGAAGAAGGGGGAAATCTATTTCATTTTTTAACGATATTTCCACAGAGAATAAAAACTATGATCAAGAATCCAGGTTCAATCCCCAGATCTTAGTTTCATTTTTTTAACGAGCTTGACACAAAAATATGAACTATGTTCAAGACGGGTTGTTTTATTTTTTAACAATATTGACACAAGATAAGAACTATGCTCGTAACCACTGTTTCATTTTTTAATGAGGTTTCCATAGAGATGCAAAAACTATCCTCATAAGCTCCGCTTCAGTTTTTAACGAGGTTACCACAGAGACACAAATCTATCCTTGTGGTTGGTTTCATTTTTTAACGAGCTTGAAATAATAAAACAATGCTCAAAGCTTGTTTCATTTCTTAATGAGCTTGGAATTAGAAAACCATGCTCAAACCTGGTTTCGTTTTTTAATGAGCTTGAAATCAAAAAACCATGCTTAAAGCAGGTTTCATTTTTTAATGAGCTTGAAATCAGAAAACCATGCTCAAATCCTGTTTCATTTTTTAATGAGATTGAAATCAGAAAACGATGCTCAATGCTGGTTTCATTTTTTAATGACCTTGAAATCATAAAACCATGCTCAACACTCTCTTCTTGATCATGGATTCCAAGAGGAAAATGCTCCAGAAGGACACCATGTCAAGGGACAAAACTAGGTCATGGCTTCCAAGAGATCTTCACTTGATGGAAGAAAGAAACTATGGAAGGAACACATTTCGAGGGCCGAGATAGGGGTAAGGAGGTCAGGCTCTAATAGGACTATCTAAGAGATCACCATGTCAACTATCAGATCTAAGTCATAAGAGAATGAGCTTACTGTGAGAGGTTCATTTTTATCGACAATTGAAAGAATGGGAGACAACACCACATAATTGACCTATGGCGGGGGCAATGTCATCTACATATAAGAACCGTTTAGGGAGGTCATTGGGTTGATGGTCAAGTCAGGGCCAATGAATGAAAGTTGATCAATAGTTACAATTCTTCCATCGTGAGGGAAATATATCACATGGAAAAGAGTGGAAACAATAGCTTTCATAGCATAGACATAATCTCTCCCAATGAGTAAGTCAAAATCCAAGGGGTCTTGGACTACCATGATGTCAATAAAGATAATTTTTCCTCCTAAAGTTATTACAAACTAAGGAAGGATCCCCAAAGGTTGATTGGTTCTTCTGTTAAAAGATAATAGATTCTACGTAACTAGTACAAGTTGAGGACAACCCAAATCTTTCCAAGCAATATTGGACAAAATACTAACATATGCACCACCAATGTATGAAGAACGTCCTGACCAAAAACCTATACTGTAATATTGAAAGGAATGTAAGAGGGAAGACAAGGTCTAGTTAGTGTACCACGATAAAAAATGATGGCCTCATTACTTGGAGGGGGTTCCACAGGAGAAGGAGGAATTCCCCCTAGCACAGTAGATTCTATATCAATGAGAAAAACATAGGAAGTATCGAGTTTACTCTCTAGCGGGAGAGTAGGATCGATCAATGACGGGATCAAATCGACCACTTGGGTTGCATTCTCCAAGGGGAGAATGGGGTTGACGGATGGAAACAGATTGACCGCTTGAGTTTCACTCTCTAACAGGAGAGTGGGATTGACCAAGGATGGGATCAAATTGACCACTTTGTCAACTGGTTCAACTAAGGACGTGGTCAGATCGACTACCTAAAAAACTGGACTAGTCGACAAAGGGATCAGATTGATAATTCCATGAACTACATGTGGGCTGAGAGTAATCCTGTAGTAAGCAGCCGAAAGTTGAGGCTAGGAAATAGTCATGTCTTCTAGTAATTTCAAGTCTTTGTCCATACAAGGGAAAATGTGATTTTGATGAATCCCTCCGCATAACCTACACAATAACTTGACTCTACTTTTCTTCTTCCCAACAGTATCGTGACTAGTTTACGGGATGTCATCGACATGTTGTTTAGAGGCTGACGACATGGGTTGGTGAGGAGCTATGGACCATATTTCTAAGACCTTGGATAGACCAGGACAATCCTTAAGAATATGGCTACCCTTACAAAGCCTACAAGGGTACTTGAGCTTATGGGTTATTTGGATGATGTTGGCATCATCAACGCTCCCAACATGATTATCAATAACTGGTTGTTTTCCAATATGTCTGACAGTGGTTGGAAGTTTTGACCCTAGTTTTTTTTTTCCTCTTAATCTTTATTTTCTTTTTCTCCTTATCCATTGGGTTACTAGCTTCAAGGCTTTCACTAGGTGAAGAAGATGAAACAGAAGAATACCTTACAAGTGAAGAAGGAGAAGAAGATATTACTGGTGAAGAAGGCGAAGGATCAACATGTGGTTGATTCTCTTGGGGGAAGTGATTATAATCGAAGCACTCGTTGCATTTGGGATTACTGGAGTAGAAAACAACCACACCAACAATCCAATCGTGAGACCTAGAAGGCTCAAAGTAGCGATGTAAGGAGGTCCAACGTTTCCGTAAGATGGAAAAAAAAGGTTCCCCTGGAAAAGGGGTTCCTTCATTGGTCGTTCCAGGTACAGATTCCATAATTATGGATCCACCTAAGGCATGTAAGGGAAAAAAAAACACATGCTAAAAATATAGGAAGAAAACATGCAAACAAAACCTCCTCACAATGAATGCACTAATTGGTGATGAAATCCAATGTCGTGGGAACAATGTAATTAGGGGTTGAGATAGAGCGGGTGGAAAAGTTGCGTTGATGACTTGCTTAATGGACTTATGCCTTAATGAAATCTTCCACACAATAAACATGGATTTACCCTCCAAGGAGCCTGAGTGAGTTTGGCCAATGTCGATTCCAGGTACATTGAATACTTTCCCCTTCAAATTCACCTCGTGTATTAACCCTAAATACAAAGGCCACTAAGGTTACCAAATATGACAATGATGCTTGGGGAAACATTCAAAAATCTGATATATGGGCAAGGGAAGGGTAACTGAGCACGAAATCGACTTGAAAAGGCCTACACATGATTGTTTTCTCAAGTTACCCCCAATAATATGCACAACCACTACACCAAGACCAAGAAAGCAAGGTTAGTAACTCTATTGGCCTTAATGCGACCTCATGATTGACCCTTGTGTGAGAAGGGCTTCCAAGGACAAAATGTAGTAAATGGATTTCACCACTCCCTAACTTAATATTCTATGTTTGTTTAAAGATTTGGAAAGTTATATTTCACACCTAATTCAAAGCCCTGCAACTAATCTAATGTAGGTTGCAAAGAGCCCTAGAAATAAAAGTTTCTAGGTAGATTTTAATTAACGCGTAAATTTTATTAACTTGCTACTCGAGAGTAAAATGGCATGGACTAAATGATGTTGTGATTGACTCTAAACTTATGCAAATAAATGAAGATGCAATTATTTCACTTCGATGAAAGACATATTATGAGAAGGAGAAAACATTTATCATTCTTGGATGCACAATGTCCCAAGATTTTATTAAACTCATCGATATCAAGATCCTAAAGAAACCAAAAATGCCAAAAACCATGCAATTTCGCTACTTCAAATGAAAGGATGCCCCCAATCTAATGCAAACAAATAATTTACAACTTTTTATTTCAAATATACACTAAAATCAATAGCGATATTCTTCAAAACAAAAGCAACCCAAACTAAAATTTGTCTTTTAAAATGAACTATTCATAAAAAGAAGTGTTTTGTCACTAAACAATTCTAAAGAAAAGCAATGCTTCATAACTGAAAGAGACTCAATGAAAGAGATCCCAATCTTTCAGAAGTAAACAAACTAAAAAATCTCTAATATGACCAAAAGCAAATTCAAACATTGTCAAGCAAACAATAATCAAACTATAATCAAACCCAAAAATTTACCCCAAAACCATATCTAAGATCCGGGCAAGGAAAACCACCAAAAACTATTTTTTTTTATAATCACCGCAGGCTGTAAGACAAACCCAATGCAACAATCTTGATCATCACAGGTCACTGAATACCACAGTGCGACAATGCCGCATTGTCTCTCAAAGAAGGGTGCGTCGATCAAGGAAAAATCGAAAAAAAAAAGCAAGAAGGTTTTCCAGTGAAATAAACAAACAGTGAGTCAGATTGGATCTCCCAGTGACTCAGAAAACAGAACCTAGGAAATCAAAGCAAGAAAGGAAAACTAGGAAAAACAAAACAATCCCAAGTATGTTTGCCAATTTTGTTTCAGGACAAATTGGTAAGTGTGAACACAAACTAATCTCTATAGTTTCACCCTGAAAATAGAACAAAACAAGACAATATACTAACATTTCCTTAGATTTTAGTTACCAAATAGGAAGAGGATCCAAAAAATACCTTTTAAATGTTGTAGACCTGACCTCACCAATGTGATCCCAGATTCGTCATAAGACTTATGGAGAAATATCTATAAAGAAACACAAGCCAACGAAGACAAGAATAACATAGTCTATTTGATATGAAACTATGTATGTGATCAAGGAATCATACAATATGGAAGAATAAAGTTCATATTGGAAAGAAAAAGCATATATGTATTAAACAATGTGGAAGAAAGATACAACCATATGCCCTAATGTTGTTAGGTTCCTTCCAACAGTTCCTTTCTTCCCACACACTTCTACTCCATAGATTTTGAGATTGTAGATTTGACAATTACTTATGATATCAGCTTGACAAAGTGAAGCTCAAAACTCCATATGAATTAGCTATAGTTGAAGCTAATCCAAAATCGTCTCCAAAACTGACCCAAAAAAGATATTCTAAAAGATAAATTTCCCTATGAGAGGCCTCCTCCTTTTATAAGATGAAAAGGATAGGGTGAGGAGGTTATGATAATCCCATGAGATCAGGGATGCGACTCAGATCCAAACTGATCGGAGGCCACCTCACTGTCAAAGATTTTATTCTAGAAGCATTAAGAAGCTTGTATTTTTCTTCGTACGAGAGATCGTCACACCTTTAATACTGAACAAACTGTGACAATTTTGTAGGCCACTATGGTGCAACCTGCTTCGATCGTATATTGTCGCACCCTTAACACTGAGAAAGGTGAAATGATCCTTCTTTATGTTATCACCCCATAAGTTATGGGAATCAACTGGTGACTAGGATATTATCTGTCTCTAGTATTTTTGTTGACAAATGATTTTTCATTCTGCAAATAATTTGAAAAAAGAAAAGAAAAAAAAAAGAAAAAAAGAAAAAAAGAGGGCATAAAAGAATTGAAATAAAAGCCCCATGCAACAATAGTAACTTGGCCATACCTTTCAAGCATGGCCAAGTTCTTTTTAAATTTTATGTTGATAGGGTAGTGAATGATTTGGCTAAACAATTTAATCTTAGCCAAAGTGTCTAGGTTAGATTAGTGAATAAATCTGACCAGACTGTCTAATCCTAGTCAGATAGCCCTAGGGTAGAGTAATTTCTTAACCCAACAGTTTAATCTAGGTTAATTGTCATAGGAAACTAGGTTAGAACATAACATTAGTTGCTTTATTGTTCCATTCCAATAAAACCAGATTGATGTCAACATTGCACCATGTTCCAAATGCTTAAAAGATAGTTTGGTCGAAGCCCCTTGGTGGTGTCTATTTGAAAGTTGGTGGTGTCTATTTGACAAGAGAAAACATGGAAAATTTGACAATCTATGGAAAGGGCCATACATTATCCAAGCTTTCACGGGAAACAATGCTTTCTTGCTAAACAACGCTGATGGGTCAGATCTGCCAAGAGCACCTGTGAATGGCAGCATGCTGAAACATTATGTACCACCTCAGTAGAGATCTGAGTTTTCATTCTCCATTGTATATACCATCTCTATTTTTTTGTTTCACCTACATTTTCTGATTGAGGAACATTAGTCAGTTGGCTGAAGCCCGAAGAGAAGGCCCTAAGCTGCTGACGATTGTTTCTCCAATTTTTGAGAATAAAACCAACGAAGACTGCTAGACAGAAATTTTCAGAACGACAGGAACCAGGATTCTTGGCACTTCACAGGGAAAGTACCATCCCCAGGTGGAGCCACTGTTATCACCCCATAAGTTATGGGAATCAACTAGTGACTAGGATATTATCTGTCTCTAGTATTTTTGTTCACAAATGATTTTTCATTCTGCAAATAATTTGAAAAAAGAAAAGAAAAAGAAAAAAGAAAAAGAAAAGAAAAAAAAA
>JZKD02S0557899.1:0-32050 GCA_000966675.3 Picea glauca | reverse complement strand
GGTTAGTGAATGATTTGGCTAAACAGTTTAATCTTAGCCAAAGTGTCTAGGTTAGATTAGTGAATAAATCTGACCAGACTGTCTAATCCTAGTCAGATAGCCCTAGGGTAGAGTAATTTCTTAACCCAACAGTTTAATCTGGGTTAAATGTCATAGGAAACTAGGTTAGAACACAACATTAGTTGCTTTATTGTTCCATTCCAATAAAACCAGCTTGATGTCAAGATTGCACCATGTTCCAAATGCTTAAAAGATAGTTTGGTCGAAGCCCCTTGGTGGTGTCTATTTGAAATTTGGGGAAAAAACCCATAAAATTGGACTCTGGGAGTCCAATTTACCCCTTTACCTCTTTCCCCAGATTCATCATTTTCCCGAGTTTGCACTTAAATTTCAAGCTCACTATATTCCCGAATAGAGGGTCGTCGTCTCCTCATCCAGAGACACCGTGTTTTTCATCACACCCGAAGACATAGACCAGATGATGCAAATTCCCTGTGCCAACTCTGCATCTCCTTTCAACATAGAAATCCTTACAGAGTTGTATCAGAAGATGATTTTTCCCCAAAGAGCTCAAATATTCAAGCTGTTCCTTCCCACCTCCGCTCAATTCCCTTCCACTAATCTCCCTTACCCGTCGTCCATATTCTCCACTAAGGGTAACCAGGTCATTTCTTCCCTTTGTGCTTTGCTAGGGTACTATTCCGACCAGTGGGTAGATGAGCCCATTCTGGGTTTTCTATCCATTTTCTCCACTGATGAAAATCCCACCACCCAGTTTGATTTTAGCACCTTCTTGGCAGACAATATTCATGAACAGTTCGTGAATTTTGGCACGGAAGGCATGTTCATATATTCGTCTATAATGGCCTACATGTTTGTTTTCTAACAAGCAGATAAATTTAGTTTTTCCATGCAGAAAATGGACGCAGATGGAAGGCCTCAGCCAGTCACAGCATGGACCTCTTTGTTGAAGCATAAATCCACAGAATATAGTTTCAAGGAATTCATCGATCTGTTCTACCACCCGGTGGTAAGCATGTTGAGCGGCAGGCCCGAGCCTCGAATAAACGATGAAGTCCAGAGAATCTTGCATCTCTCAGACAACACAAAGACCGGGGATTGGTACCTGTATCAAAACCACACCGAGATCAGAGTATTTGGGTGCGAGTTGGTGCCCTACAATATGCCAAAGTATGTGTCGGTAAGAATCTTTGCATTAGAGTATATAAGATAGATCATGAATTCATATGACATCCATTTTGTATCCCTGAAGAAAAATCAACAGCTTCGAATCAAGGGACAGATTGGCTCCTTCATTTGCAACAGTCGAGGTGTCGGGGAGGAAGCTGACAGGATGTTGAAAGAAATGAAGTTCTTTATGATTTTCCCATGGCACTATGATCCATGCGGGATCATTTCAGAAATGCGGGTGAAAAATAAAAACATCCCGTATGTTCATGAGTCCAAGCCCGAGATAGAAAAATTCGCCAATCAGACAGTGTGGGTGCCTGACACCTTGATCGAAGTGGAACAACAGGTTCCCCTGACCACTGTGCCACCAACTACTACACCACAGGTCCTTAAGGAAAAAATGCCTCAACAAGAGTTATCTCCACCTGTCACAGAGGTATCGTCTGAAGAATTCCAGTTGCACACTAAGAGGCCCAAGACAACCACAGTTCCCAGCCCTATGGGGGAGAAAGAAGCACCGCCTACCACAGTGGTCAAATATTTCATTCCACCTTTCGGCTCAAGCCTATATAAGGACATCGCCCCAACAGTGCCAAAGAAATCCTCAGATTCCCCACTGGACACTCAGTCGGGCAAGAATGGGCCCAAGTTGAGCATTTTCGAGAAGTACGAGCTGATTAAGAAAAAGAATCAGACCCTTACCAACAATACCTACGCTCAGTTTTGGAAGTAGACATCGAATGCGTAGCATAGGCTACTGTCTGCATTTGACACAGAAAAGGGCAAGATGCACATGGCCTTCCTCTAGGAGAAGGTACCAGACCCCAAGGTGATTACAGACTACAAGAGGGCCACCTTTGAATTCCAGACGAAGGACGTGCACCCAGCAGATCAGATGCATCTGCACAAATAGATAGGGGATATGGTATTCCATACATTGGCACATTCTTCTACTTCAGCAGCCAAATTGTAGGTGTCGCTCAACAATGCTCAAATGCAGCTCAAGCTGGAGAAGATATCATCCTTTGCAAAGGATAATAGAATCAAGACATTGGAGGAGCTGGTCCTCAAGATCGACTATGATACTTCGAACGTCAAAGCTGCAGAGGAAATGATAAAGAAGAAGAATGTAGACATCGCCTCCTTTAGGAAACAACTGAAACTCCCACCCATAGAAGACTCGCAGGCGAAGGAGATAGAAGAGAAAGAAGGCAAGAAGGACAAAATGCTCATGCTGCTCAGGGAGTAGAATGCACAGCTCAAAGAAATGGAAGCTGAGATGGAGAGATTATTAAAAGAAAAGGAGAAGATGAAGCCAATGGAAGTCATTCCATTGAGTGCCATTCCGATTTCAGGAGCAAGCACAACAACAGTGACAACAATCCCTTCCACAACTCCATTGACATCACAAGAAGGAACAACAAACCTCACCAAATCCATGGAAAAGATGAACCTGCAGGAGACAGAGATCAACAGGCTAAAAAAGGAAGTTGAGAACCTCCAGGAACTCAAAACTTCCTTCTAGACCAGTCTCTCCAAAGAAAAGCAGGTAACAGAACAACTCAAGAAGGAGTTACAACAACTCCGAAAGCAAACAGTGGCAGGGAAGACTTTGGCTGAGGTCAAAGAGAATGTATGGACAGACATCACAAAGTCCATAAATGAAATATGGCCCATGATCCAAATTATGTTTGAGCAGAATGAGTTGGTCCAGAGGAGCAAACAAGCCATTGAGAAGATCAGAGTAGAATTGGGAGATAGACCAACTCAGGCAAATGATATCATCAAATTCCTAAATTCTAAGACCAGATAAGAGCTAGAAGAGCTGAAGATAGAAGACAGAACAGAGACCATCCTTGAGGTCAAAAGAGTTTTGAACAAGAGAGGATTAATTCTTCAACTGGAAGAAAAACTTCAGATCATGGAACAGGGAGTACAAAGGTTCTTCAATAAGATTGAGGCTCTCCAAAAGAAAGGTTTACCTGGTCTGAAGGTTATTAATGATAAAATAATGACACTTCCGGATTACAAGAAGAGATTGGCTGAGGTGTCCAAGGACAGTTCAAAGTTTGCAGGCATACAAGGGAGCATCACCGAAAAAGAATTCATGGATGCCCTTCAGTTGGACATCAACATCCAACACGAGATTCGATACATATTCCTCACTAAGCCTACATTCACCAAGTATACAGAAATGGACGAAGTGTATCGAAGACTGCTCAAAGTCACTATGCCTAGTCATCTCTGATGGGAGGAACTCTGAGATCTGCTCGATTAGTAGATGAGCTGTCTCGGACCAGTCACCTGTCCAGTTAGATGAGGTCGTGCAAAGGTTTCATCAATGGTCTACCCAGAAATTCAGCGTGCATTTGCACCAAGTCATCAAGCAATTTTGAAATTTAGGAGATTTGTTAAATTAGTTAGGCTAAAATAGAATTAGCACGTCCTGATTCAGTTATGACATGAACGGTTGTAATTTGAGTTATAAATACTTCACCTTTAGAAGTATTGAGGATTGTTGATCCTCACACCCTGACGCTATCAGACTGTAATCTTTTTGAAGATATGCCATTAATAAAAAGGATGCACTTTACAGGATTCTTGCGTGTGTTTACTGGTGATGTTTACTCTCTAAGTTGAATGTTATTCTTTCTTTGTGATCATATTGTTTTGTGAAACTAATCTTTAAGAGTAACGAATGTTGCAGGATTTATCTTGGATACCGTGTTTCTGACTCGAAAGATTTTAATGTTTATCTTTTGGTGTTTTCAATTAAGAAATTCTTAATTGCTTCTTTGTTGAATTTATCTTTCTCATCTTTTCTTCTGTCCATCATCTAAGCTACTAAAAGATCCAGTGAGTATATTATCTCACCCTGTAGAAATCTTCCTTTGCATTTCTGGTTTGTATCTCATGTTTATTATAACACATACCCCATAGCCCAATAGAGGTGTAATCCGTCTCAACCAATTCAAAAAACACTTTGACAACAAAACCTACCTATTTCTTTACCTAGCCTAATATCTAAAATTGGAAACATAGCTAAATCATATAGAGAGATCCCTCTCTGAAGTTGGAAGGGCTAGATCCCAGCTTCAAAAGTGGTTGGATAAATTTACCTTTGTAGATTTCTTCTGTTTCAACCTCTAGGAAATTTACCAAGTGCTAACATTGCCTCCGCAGCCTTAGGCAAATTACAGGGAGCTAACATTTTTGGCGACTCCGCTGGGGAACTTCTCCAGAGGTGCACTTCAAGTTCAGATTTGACTTCTGATGGTGGACAGAAGCCAAACACATGAAGGTTTTACCATTCACCTGGCGACTCCATTGTTCAAGATCCCGAGCTTCAAAGATCACAAGCGATTTCACTGCTGAAGAATCCAGATTTAAAAGCCTTGATGATGCTTCAAGATGACAGGGTATGTGGCAAATCCTATATATTGTGAAGCTATAAAAGAATTAAGGGATGAGTTAGTAGATTTTCCAATTGATGAAGTTTCGTTAACAGTCGTGTTTCATTGTTGGAAATCAAATTTTTTTTCTCATGAAATTAAAATTTGTGTTCTCGAGCTGTTTGTTGAAAGACTTGAAAAGGATATTGAGCTTTTGAATACTCAGATTCAGTCTTATAGTTTCCAACATCCAAAACAATTTTATGAGAATCTTACGTCTCCAAAACCAAAAGATATTGTATCATCTTTCAATTTTCTGATTGATGAATATTTTGTGTGCAAGCATAAGTCTGAAATTGAACAGTTGCAATCATGGTCTAATATTGAGGAAACGAATGGGAAACTTATCCATGTTAAAATTCTAAAGGAATACCCAGAGAATCAACAAATAGATCATATATTTATTGACCCAGTTGCAAATTATATGGAGCTCCTTTTCAGCATAACTGTTCAATCATGCTTTTTCTACAAGGACCCGAGCCATCACCAGTTGCCATTACATATTTCAGTTTTGATTTTCATCAAGCATGATGAGGAAGCCCAATCATGGGATCAACTGCTGGGTTGGCTTCATTGGCACTTTTTCATTACCTAATTGAAGAAGTGACTGTTAGCAAAGTAGGGTAGGTAGGAATGCGCCAATAAGCTCAACATGATGAGCACTTTTTTTTATCCCTTCATAGTTTTATTTTCAGTTTACAGTCTGGGGGCAGCCCAATGATCAACTGGTTAGCAAAATTCAGAGTTCAGCGGTTCTAGACATCTCCTTCGGAGCTATCTTCCCTAGGTGGAGCATATGTTAGAACCCTATATAATAGGGGAATCAATTTTCTGACTAATATGTATCTATTTCAGTCATTATGTGTTTTTCTCATGACGCATGGAAAAGGTGGCAGAAAGCACTCGACACTGACCAAGCATAAAATGAGTACCTACGCGCGAGCTTCAAAGCGAATCTCGGTGCATGTTTTGCAAAAAAATGTGGATTGGTTTAAATGGCAAAATTTTACTCTCGGGGTAAATGCAAAGTTGGGTTTATTAGCCTAATTTGGGTTTTTATAATCTATGTTTGGTGAATTTAGAAAAAAAGTGGCCCCTCGTCCTTTATGCAGAATTTTATGCAAAAATTTGACATTATTTTTAGCAAACACTTATATTGGCCCAGGGCCAAACCCCCGAATAATAAACATCGAGGGTAAGCGCTATTTAATGCACCAACAACAAACACACAAGCCAGTACCAGCACCAAAATCCAAATCCCAAGTCTCGGGCTGACTTCATCGAACCACTTGGTAGCTATTGGCATATATCAATACCCATTTGTACTCTCTTCTCTTGAATGTGGGATTAATTCCCAAAACTTTAAAAATGAAAACACAGATTTACTCTGTGCGCACAAGATTTAAGAATTGGAGAAGAAGAAATACATACACATGCCATGGAGGATGAAGAGCAAAGAGAGGAAGAAAGTGACTGGGACTAGGCAAGTGATGGAGATAAGCAGGAAACACAGCTCAATCATTATCTTATGAAACACTTTGGGAGGGAACTGTACATTTAAATCCCTTTGTTGTTAAAACAATTGTTGCTATTTTCAGAAGTGGCAAGAAAATCTCAACAAAAGATTGGCCTACATATGTCGAAGTTAAGGGAAGAGTACAACTCAATGCATTTGAAAAGTTTCTTCAAGAGTTACCTCTTTCTCGAAGCCATACAATCATGTCCCACGAACTTCTTGAAGATCATGGACATTCTAGAACAGTGTCAATGTCAGAAGCGCATGAATGCAGGTTGAAGGATATTGAGAAAATGTCAAAGCAAGATGTAGATTTTGATCCTAGTGCACCATACTCTTCTTCAATGGATAACGTACCATTAAAGGTTCTCGTTGGAGTACCCAACTTAAAGATGCGTCAATCTCCAACATAGGAGAAGAAGACTGTACAGTTATATATCTCCCCAGTTTGTAGCAAACCAGGGAAAGTTGCTTGTGGAGTTTGAGAATGCTAGAGTTTTGGTCATTGACCAAAAAATTACAACAATCAAAGATATTATTCCTGTGCTTGAAAAGACCACGCAGTTGAATGTTCCGCTGCTTATTATTACTGAAGATATTCCAGGGGAAGCATTGGCTACGCTGGTTGTCAATAAGTTGCATGGAATAGTTAAAGTTGCTGCTATCAAAGCTCCAGGTTTTGGCGAGAGGAGAAAGGTCCTACTACAGGATATTGCTATAATGACAGGCTTTGAAATTCACCAAATTATGAACTCCAAGGAAAATGTTCGGCAAATCCTATGACAGGTTCTGGGTAAATTGCACCATGTGTTTTTCCATCCTAAGGTGCGAACTTTCTGGTTGGTGACCTTGGTATTAAGGTCGAGGATGCATCTGTTGAGCATCTTGGTATTGCAAGAAATATTACCATAACCAACAGTGCAACTACCATCATTGCTGATGCTGCCACCAAAGATGAAGTTCAAGCAAAGATTGCACAACTTAAAAAGGAACTAGTAGCGACTGACTCTGTCTATGACTCAGATAAGCTATCAGAATAGATTTATTTTCTCCCAAGGGTCAAGTTTGCCGTCCTAGTTTTGATCTAGTTGAAACATTTAGGAGTGCAGTTGGGGTTTGATAGTCTTGATGAAGCTAGCGTTCTACTTCAACATCAAATCTAGAGATAATAGTTTGGAGATGAAATATGTTTCATACCTTGACATCAGGCCCACAGATAAGATATTTTTCCTAACCAAAGAGGATGATTCTAAAAAACATTGGGGTGAAGGGAGAGAGTTCTGCACCATTAGGTTCTTTAGTACAAGATTTGAATGCTAGATCACCAGTCACAATTGAAAGACATAGAGATGTTGAATCACACGGTCTAGAATCACAATTGAATGACAATCCGTTATCTGGCTTCATTGCTTCTCCTGAGACTGGCAGTCTGACAGAGATGGAGGATACAAAACAAGGTGGTGTGAATTAACATCTAAGAAATACATGTTGATTCTGGACAAACAAATTGCAGCCTCCTTCAAATTACATGCGAAACACCAGTGGCAGTTTAATTTCATGCATGACAAGTGGCGAAATAACCCAGCGTTGAGGCAACAATTACAGGGAGGTGGCATAGATTTCCTATATTCCAGGCAGAGGTTTAAACACGATTTCTCTCATTTGGAAGCGAATTCGTGACAGCAAGAAGCAAAAACGACAGATGGTCCAGATTTCAAGCAAGATCGACCAACAAACTCAGCAATTAGAGACACCTAGTCCAACCACTCTGTCTCAGTTGATTTTTATATACGATTTGATTTGATTTTCTTTCCAAAAAAAAATTAGAAAAATATGTATATTGTTTAAACACAGACTTGGTAATGGGAGACCATATGCGACAGGTGTCGAGAGCATTGTAACTGTTATCTATTTTTAGAAAACAGAGGTAGAGCGTGAGTCCTGTGAAGGCTGAGAGATTTTTATTATTTATGCAGATGTAAAAGGCAGAAAGAGGGTTCGACTGGGCTGAGTAGGAGAGGGTTCGAGCAGTGAAGTATTTTTTCTTCTTGGTTCGACTTGTGTGAGGGGTTTTCGACCTGAGAGGGATAAATTTTCTTTGTTGGACTGGGGTCCTAGCTTTTCCAGTAGCATTATTTGTAATCTTCAAATGATCTATCAGAAATGAGCATGTTGTTCACAGGATTCCTGTGTGGAGATGTTGGTGGTGTTTCTTGTCTTTGTTAAGTTTTTTCCTGTCATCTTTTCATTTGCTGTCAATTCTTATTATCAGAAGAAGAGTAAAAGAGCAAAATTTATTAGCAAATACTCTGCATCTGATCTTGTGATAATCTTTATGTTTTCTTCTGAAAGCCCAGTTTAGGAATTCTTAGCTACTCCTTTGCTTGGATTTTTCCTCCCCTTTTTCTTCCTCAAATCGACACCACCAAAACTCAATTCGATCCAACACTTCCACTACCTTTCCCTATGTAAAATATTTGTCTAGATCTGAGAAGTGAATCACATTTTTAAGCGTAGACCCCATTTGCCCAATGGCCCTCCTTGTTGTCCCAAACTAACCATTTAAAAATCAAAACCCTATACTTTTATAGCTAGCCTAACATTCATCCTATACAAACCAAGTTAAATTGAAAAGAGAGATCCCTCTCTGAGTCTTGGAGAGCTAGATCCAAGACTCGAAGTGGTTTGAGGTTACCTCTGTGATTGCCTCCGCAGCCTTAGGCAAATTACAGAGCGCTAACACTTTACAGGTTTTTTTACAAAGGAAAATATAATTTCATCTCTCTGGGAAAATTCATCTTCATTATTGTTGAGGGATTAAGGAAATTGATCCGTCTAAAGACAAAGGATAGGTGTACATAATTAATGGTCATAGGGGTGACAAAAATAATGTGTAACATACGTGATCATTTTTATTGATGATTTATCACGCTTCACATGGGCTTTCTTTCTCGGTAGAAAATCAAAGGTATTTCAACACCTCAAATATTTCAAAGGCCTTGTTGAAACACATTCAGGAAATAAGATCAAATCCCTACGCATAGATAATGGGGGGGGAGTATGTCAACCATGAGATACATAATTTGTTTCTTGAGGATGGGTGCTCATTTTTATTGATGATTTCTCATGCTTCACATGGACTTTCTTTCTCGGGAAAAAATCAGAGGTCTTTCAACACCTCAAATATTTCAAAGCCCTTGTTGAAACACATTCAGGAAAGAAGATCAAATCCCTCCAAGTAGATAATGGGGGGGAGTATGTAAACCATGAGATACTTAATCCTTTTCTTGAGGATGGGATTCAATTGCAGCACACGTTTCCCTATACTCCACAACAAAATGGAGTTGCTGAGAGGAAAAATAGATCTATGAAAGAGATGGCATCTTGCATGCTACATGAAAAGTCAGTTCCACATAGATTATGGGACGAAACACTTAATTGTGAAACCTACATACAAAACAAATATCTCCATATATCTGTTAAGGATAAGACCCCCTACAAGGCTTGGAGTGGCCTCAAATCGGAAGTGACCCACTTTTGTATATTCGGTTCTCGTGCATGGGCCAAGATTCCCTATGAGAAGAGGAATACACTTGATCCACAAAGAAAAAAGTGTATATTTGTTGGATACCTTGACGGTGTGAATGGATACTCTGGTTTTGTGAATGATGTCTGTATGAAAAAAAGGTGGATTCTCCAACCAAGGTGTTATAACGCTAAATTTCACCATACATGCATACTTGGCATCAGACTATCTCACTTACTATTTTTGCCAAGCCATCACTGAGCAACTCTTCTTAAAAAACCACATTTTTGAGGATGTGTGCACCCTGCACCATTACTTCCCACGTACACATGCTTGTTTCACCACTACATCTCATGTATGTATGCTAGTTTCAACATTACAACCCACGTATACTCACAAAAGTTGTAAAAATTTAAAAGTTGCAAGGAATTCGTTGAGATTACGAGCTATTGGGTAGTTTTCCAACTGTCCCACCACCTATAGCTCGTCACCCAACTGAATAAACATCATTTTTGTCATATAAAAGGAGGTGTTGGGGTCTCATTCCAAATCTAAGAATAAGAATAGTGAAACTTTGTCCATTTCACTTTCCCCCCTTGCCCTAAGAATTTGCAGCCACTTTGTGAGTTTTGAGCCAGAATTCCCTATTCTTTCCTTTTTCCTCCATTGCAAGCCTAATCCATTCCCTAGAGAGAGATGAAGAAGAGAAAGATACATGGAAGCGTAGTTGGAGCTTGGTGAAGAGGATCTCGGACCAGGTTCGAGGAGCAGTCTTCGATCTCATTGTAAGTAACTTTGTGAGGTTAATAAAAAGGAATACTTTTTCTGTCCCGAATATGATGTGTTCAATCTTTATGTTTGTTTTATATTTAATTATGACATCTAAATCACTAATTCATATATGAGATGCATTTTCGTAGTTCTTTTTTTGTCTATTTATGAATGTTGGTCATCCTTGGGAGGAGACTTGTAGTCAAGGAGCAATTGAATGCAGAGTTTAAGGTAGAGTTACCAGATCATTTTACTTTGTGTTTTATGCATGAATGTGGGGTGTATTTGGGGTAGTTGTTAAAAAGTAGGAGACTTTAGACAGTTAGATCTGCCTACATGTTGAACCCTAGTGTACTACATAGGGGGGTTTTCCTACTATAGCACAAGGGAGACATGGGTTTCTTTTCCAGGTAAAAGAAGGCCATCGAGGATAATGATGAAAAAGCTATGTATATGCTGGAAACAAAGGTTTTATACAATTACCAAAGAAATAAAGAATAATTTGGGTTGAGTATGCAGATACCGAAACAGGTGCCCCAGTGAAAATGGCTTGGCCTGTTTAGAGCGCAAGTTTGTGAAAGAGAACTAGTGGAGGGTGGGGGCCCCATGGTTGGGTTTCTGTATTAGGTAAGTGGATGGAGGACAATTTGCATATGAGCAAAATGATGGTGGATGAGATGGAGGGACATTGAAACTACACAGGTGCAGTCAATAGAACCAAGTGTGATATGATATGACCTGGGAGTCTATTGGGAAGGTTAGCAATATGATGAGAAGAAGTATGGGGAAGGGCAAAATACTATTGCGACTCCCAATCCTAGGGGATAAAATTAACTTGAGTGTCAAGTTTCCGAGGGGAACTATGAATGGGACAACTCATGTGGGGGTGAGTGCTATCGATTGACAGTACCAAAATCTGGGAGAGGTAAATATACTACAGAGCCAAATGTAGGGACCCTAAAGGAGAATGTCAGAGGGTGTGATTGGGATATGCAATTGAGTTACAGAGACAATAATTACATGCCATTGTCGAACATATACCTTAAGAGGTTGTAAATCTTGTTGAATAAGTACCTGCACACAAAAACTCAAATACCCAACGTGAACAATATCTGATGATAAAGAATATATGAAAACTATTTGATTAAAACATAATGTGAGCATGCGTACTTGAACGTAGCGTGATAAAAATGATACTCTAAGGACAAGTGTAGATGATAACCCAGGGAATTTGAATATGTAGATGGTGGGATCGGGATCTCATGGCTGAGAACGGATCGGAAAACAAAGGCTCTGGGATCTTGTAATAGAGTGTGGAAGTTGGGAAAATGGGGCTATATATGGATGGTGGACCCACAATGCCACCTCATTTGTACCTTTCACTATTTCTGATCTGGCGAGATAGTTGTGAGGATATTTTGAGACTACGAGAGAGTGAGGCTATCGATCTATGAGCGACAAGAGACATTTTAGTGGCCCTATCATCCTGCATATTGTGAATTTGATAGATTGTAGACAGGGGTTGTACTGAGGGTCATACAAGAGGTTTTAAGGGTAGGGTCCCATAAGTCTATGGGAAAAGGGGGAATACATGTGCATATGTGCATGGGTATAACTCAGTTTCCCACACATTATGTGCAGGGTTGTTCCTAACAGTCGTGTAATGAGGAGTGTGTAGCGCTAGTGAGGAAACACGCATAATTTTCAGCTATGATTGAAACAATCACGCATATGAATGTGTGTATAGGACATATAGGTGCGCATGGGATGTGTTGGAGGCGCCCTTGTTTTTCACCTCGCGCAATTTTTCAATTTTTTGATACTTGAGGTCTAAGTTGATTTTTCTTTTCCTTCCGAAATATTAAAACTCTGAAACCTTGTCGCCTGGATAGCAACGCTTTTTTCACTTTCAAAAAAAATCCATTTTTCGCAAGTATGTTTGTTCTCGTGTTTTATTTCGGGATATCACAAGTCGTATACTTCAATCGTTGAATTCATAAGTCCCGAGACATGAAACTGCGAATTCATTTTTTGTTTTTTTGCGTAAAACATTAACTAAGGTAAAACTTTTAACTCATAAGTATGCGTTTTCAGGAATTCGCGCCTCGACATTCGTCGAGGCTAAGTTTTTTTTTTTACAGCCCCAAGAGCCGAGAACGCGGTAACTTTTGTGATAACCTTGGTCAAGGACTAAAGGTAAAAAACTAACCATGGTCAAATTTGGTCCTCGGCACATCGCCACTCGACACTTTCTCTCATAAAGTTAAGGTGTCTAAAACCCCGATTCGTGAAGTTACGAAATGATTATAGCGAGATTAATTAGTAGCCTAATCTAAGATTTCCTTCCCGTAATTTGAGCCATAATTATCGCCTCATCGCGATATCGTGAATTTGCATATCATTCTCCCAAAAGTATGCATCCAAAGTTCCGAGTCGCGATATGGCGAATAAATTAATTGTATAATTAAGGATGCGCCAAGTCACGGTTACTGTTAATTAAGATAAAATTGGCACTCATTGTCTCGCGAGTCGAAGAGTCTAAATATGAAAAGGAAATGCACGATGTAGCGAAAAGAGAGAGAATTATTCAAGTCGCTAAGATTTGAAATTTTAAAATAAAACGAGATACGTCCCGCGCATCAAGGTTTGCACATTTCTCGAGGTAACTTTTTACTCTCCATACTTCGACTAACCGTCAAGCCGCCAAACATTGATGCAATTAATGGACGATTAGAGTAAATCTATGAATAATAAGATCATATTCTATGGCATAAATTTGTTTCTATTCACGATTTGACAGACTTATCTCAATAGTACAGAGTTTTCAAATATATACGAGAGTCTCATTCTATTTTAAACATTTCTCATAAGCGCACAGAGCTCACCTTCTCCGAGTGAATTAATTCCTGCATGTATACACAGGTCTATTGCAGAAGAGCGAAAAAGCAAGCTTCAGCCATGGCTCCACAGAAAGCTACGACAGAGAATGTCGAGGTTGCAGCGTAGGGTTCAGACAACGTCTCAGATACTTCACCTCGGACTGGAGGCTCAGTCCCTAACTGGTCATTTATTTCAGACATTCTGCAGTCTGAATTGGTAAATTATTCAGACTCTCACGACAATGATAACGAAAAGGATGACCTGAACACTAAATACAAGATAGTTTTTCAGTTGGGCATGCACAGGATTGCAACCAGGCCACGGTTGCTCCCATACTACGACATGATCCGATGGGCATTGGATCACGTAGACCTACCCACCAAAACTATCATAAGTGACCAACGGACCACGGTCGGAACCTTCAGACCAGAGCATATCCAAAACATGTACAAGATCCCAACAACTTCTGAATACACATATAATGCTAAATTCATGGAGGAATTCAAAAAGAAGGAGTGCATAGAATATGAAAAAACTATGCCGGGTTTGATAAAGGATTGCGTCTCACGCTCCGCGACATTTAGAGCGAATGACAAGGGCGTGTATTCAATTGCCTCGCTGGAGCCACAATATATGTATGTGGCGATGATGACGTGCAGGCTGTTTGGAAAGGAGGATACATCACATTTCTACGTTGCCTGGGTTCCTCTCATATTTCGGGTGGCCGAAGGTTGCTCATTTAATTGGGCGAAAATACTCTCGGACAGTCTTTTAAACCGGGTCACTGATTACCGAGAGCAGAAATAAAGAGGAAAGCCATCCTCTTTTTTCATGTCTGCGTATATCATGGACGCGATATGTTCTATGACTCCATTCCCCTTGATGAACTGGGCCTGGAGTCCAGCCCAAGAAAAGCCTGTACACGAATATCACGACAAACTGTGGGAAAACAAAGCAAATGAATTTATTTATGAGATTTTCAACTGGGTGATGGTGCCCTTGCACATCACCATTTTTGGTCGTTCACCACCTCGCATCTCGGATAACATTGCTGCAAATCTGAAGGGTATTGCGGACTGGTATGTAGAAACCGAGTTTTCCTACTTCAGGGTGTTTGGAGCTGTTGTTCCCCCTCTTGCTCTACCACTGTTCATACCTGACAAGCTGGCATGTCGCGAGATCACCCGACAAACAATGATCGACGGAGTAAGTAAAGAGCTCAAGGCATCATCAAAAAAGGTATGGCCGTTTTTCCCCGTTCGGCTAAGTTCTTATTCTTTGTTGAATTTTGGACATGCTAAGGTTGAGGCTGTAACTTTAGAAGACTTGAGTTTGGTCTCTATTGAGTACAAAACGCATGATCCGCAAAAAATTGTAAGCGCCCATCTGTTAAATTGTGGGTTGAAGAAGTTTGAACATGAGTGTTTACCCTCGGATGATATTTTCCGAGGGGCGAGGTCCTATGGGGAAGTGCTAGTTCGAATCAGATCTATAGCACCCGAAGACATGGCCTCTGTTTTAAAGTTTCAGGAGCAGAGAAAAAGATGTCTTCCTGCTGTGCTAGGAGGTTTGTGTCTTTCCAAAGATAAAGAGAAGGAGGCTGAAAGTTCTGAGGGCCAAACTTCTAACCCCGAAAAAAGTCAGGAAGGGGAGAAAGAGAAGAATCCCGAGCAGGAGAAGAATCCCGAGCAGGAGAAGAATCCCAAGCAAGAGAAGAATCCCAAAACAGAAAAAGAAACTACTGGCCCACCCGAGGAACATAGTCCAAAGGTGGAAGTAAGAAACATAGACCCGCTAGAAACTCAAAATCTAGCAACTGAAACGAAGACCTTCGATCCTCCGAAGGAACATGACTCACTCGGCACACCAGGAAAGGCGGTGAAGCAAATTGGGGAACCCATCACTTCTGTCACCCCTTTACAGTCAACACAAGGAGATATAGGAGAAGGATGGATTTTCGCTGAAGAACTAAGGCCCATCAGAGCAGAAGAACTTCCTCCCAATGAGTTCTTTTTCGACAAAAAGAGAAAAGCGGTTGTGAAAAGGGAGTTCAACCAGGAGGAAGGATCAACTGCTAAAAAATTTAAAGTAATGAAAGATGGAAAAAACAAGAGGACTGATGAATTCACCACAGAGATAGCGGGAACGCTAGGAGCGTATGCATCGGCGAATCAATTCTCGGTCGCGACCTTGAAAAATCAGCTCAAAAGAAACAATCGACTGATCAAAACTCTCGAGGCCCGAGTAGCTTCGGCTGCAGAAAACGCTAAAATTCAGGCGAGTGGAGAAATAGAGCTGGCCCGATCGACCGATAAAAAGGAAATTGATGTCCTCAAAACCAAGTTGGAACAAGAGAATTCAATAATCCAAATGGTCAGATACAGGCAAACCAGCAGAGGAGTATGATCACAGGGTTGCAGAATCAGTTAGAGGTTGCTGAAAGAAAAATGATCGACGTCGAGGGTTTTAAATCCAAAGCGATCGATATCAGGGGAAGGATCTCTTTTGTACAACAAAGTCTGTTAGAAAAGGTGGCGGTGATCCGAGAAGATTGCGTGCTGATACATCGTATCTCAGAAAATCTGAATGTCAAAGAAAGAAATGCAGAGGGTGCTCGGGAAGCCTTTCAAGAGGCAGTGATAGCCACCAACAATATATTTTCCATAGACTCTCCAGGGCTCACCATCACTGAACAAACAAGAGGTAATATTTTGTTAAAAGATTGGGAACACAATATTGATTTAAGCAAGGAGCAGGCTCAAAAAGTGACCAGTTCATTGGAAGAAGCTTTCAATGCCATAAACGGCGAGCTGCTAGAAATAGAAAATGGAGGTGACTCGGAGATGTTGAGGCGAATGAATATAGATCAGATCTCCCTTGATCTAAAGGAGAAAAATGAAAGAGATTCGGCAAACATCTCCAAGATGGTCAGGTTAGACATGGCTCAAGTTGATAAAAATTTGATTCAAACGAGTGCACAGCTCAGCGCTCTTGACATCATTGACACACAAATAGGTGCTAAACTTCCTCAGTTGGCCCGGGAATGCTATTTCGCTGAGGCCAGTTGTCAAGCAAAGCCTTCACATCTTGTATCCCAGTTCGTGGACAAATGTATCATATGTACCGAATCCATGTAAAGACAAACACCTGGTACTTTTCAAAAGTGGAGTAGAAGAGATGGAGTGATTTTGCTCCTCCCAGCTGTCAAACAAAGCCTTCACAGCTTGCATCCCAGATTGTGAACAAATGTATCATATGCACCGAATCACGCGAGGGAAAGCACCTGGCACTTTTTGAAAATAGAGTACGAGGGAAAATTTGTATAAATAGATCACCAAAAGAAGAAAGAAAGGCTGGACTTTTTGGGGAAATATTGTAATAAAGTTTTGCACTGGAGAAGTTAATAGAAGCAAATTCGAAGATTCCCGATTCTGTCACGACTGTGTTGCAAGTTTGTTTCGTCATGTTTCTTGTTTCATTTCATTTCACTCTTCATAATTGGTGTGTATCACTATAATTTAGTACAACCACTACTATAGTGAAATGATTTCATTTTCTGTAATTGTTTCTTGTCTTTCCTCTGCACCAGCTATTAGCGGGTGCAAGACCAATTTACAATTATAGAATTTCATGTTTATTTACACTATGTCAATTATCTCCATGTCGATTTCTTCTTCTGTGCATGTGTGAGTTTTTCTATTGACAATAATCTTATGTTATCTATAACTAAAATGTCTTTCTCTCACCCCACATCTTTTTACAAAAAATAATACAGTTACGGGAAAGGGCCCTCAGTTTGCATCCTTATTTCATTCTCCATGCAAAAAGATTTCTCTTTATTTTAATCAAATTGAAACAACATTGAAACATTCTGTTTAAATCATTTTCCATATTGGTACTGTTCCTCAATGACTGTTCCTACAACAACTCAACCAAATATTACACCCAGACTATCCAACCAAATACATATCGCTTTAAATATTTTTGACATAATCCTTAAAACTGCGAACACCTGGGAGGAATTGGAACTTTCATGGGCAGCCATTGAACAAGATATCACTACCCAGGAACAGTTGGAAGCTAGACAACGAGAACATATAAATCCTCATTAGTTTCCCATACTGAAGGTTAGTATAATCCTTTATCAACCTTTAGTATACTTTCGGATTCCTTGACACTGTACTTCAAAGACTTAAGTACAGACTCAGTAACAACATCTTTCTGGCGCCGTTGCCGGGGAACGAAGTTACAAAATCTTTTCCCTGGGAAAACGACAAACTATTTCGTTGATAGTGTTACTCTTTGATAGTGAACATAGAGTGCACACAGTTTTAAGGCTTTTTAAATATTTCACTTGGTGACTCCACTGAAACAAAAACTGGCGTCTGGTAGAAAGCATACCAGACAGAACCCGGGTGGCAAGCTGATTACGCCTGTTAATAATCCTAAAATTTTTTTAAGAGCGAGAGGCTCGTTTGAGGCAACCGCTTCAGTTAATAAATCCAAAAACCCACTTTTAAAGACTAAATGCCCTTCAGAAACTCCTACTTCTTGCAACCCCCTGTCTGATGCCAAAGATCCAGAAACAAACTACTCAGAATTTAGGAGTGAGCCACATCAGACTTTCCCATCTATAAACAAGGGAAAAGGTCCTTTAGAAAGAGCGTTATCGTGTGACATACCGGCCTTTCTTCAATAGAACTTCGCATTTTCGCCTGATTCAAAAGAGTGTGTTACCCCCTCATTTCCTATTCTCAAGTCAACGGCAGGCGTCAGAGGAGGAGGTGGAGGACATCCAAATGTCCCTCCTCCCGGAGTATTTGCAAAAGTAGCAGTGAGATACGCTCCCCTGGTTTTACCCGTTCCCCTCCATGATTTACCTGACAATTACATCAAAAATCTTCCTAAGTTCACTGGGGAGGGAGATCTAACCGCAGTCGAACATATAAATTTCTTTGACCAGTTTGCAGACATATGCGGTATTGAGCACGCAGATGTCTATTCGAGACTACTTGTCCAAAACTTCGAAGGACAGGTCCGAACTTGGTTTCGGAGTCTTCCTGCAACTTCTATTCAGACATATGACACCTTGGAAAATGCTTTCCTCAGATAATGGGGAGAGCGAAAGGATCACTTATATTACCTTACCGAGTTTGGGTCCTTAAAGAAAAAGAACTTAGAAACCGTTATGGAATTTATTCTGAGGTTTAACAAACTGTATAATAAAATTCCAGCCGCTGTTAAACCTTCCGAACCCTCAGCCAAAGTAACCTTTGCGGGAGATTTCGAACCCGATTTTGCCCTACTTTTGCGAGAAATAAGAGGAGCCACCCTAAATAGAATGCAAGACGATGCTGTCGAAATAGAATCGAGTATGATGGCTTCAGGTAAGTTAAAGGCTAAAGTAGAAACAGTCAACCGTGAAAATAGACGCTATAGGGAACCAGCGGGTCCTTCCGGGTCAAATAGATACACTGACGACAGAGTAGATGATATGGCMCRAATAATTAAAGAWCTGTCTAACAAAATCTCTAGGATGGAGKTGGATCAGGMTAAAGCTGATTCYTCTAACAARARGGACTTCAGGAGAAACCCAAATCCCCAAAATCAACAGAGGCAAATAAAGAATGAAGATCAAAAAATACAAGCTCCACTAAAAAACGAAAATTTTATAGGAGCAAATGACCTCCAAGATTTCAGAGATTCGGAAGATGAAGTCACGTCTTTCAGTGATGAACGTTCACAACCATTTTTGACCAGGGAAGACTATGAAAAGTCTTTAAATACCCCTCAATCGTCAAATCAAGATGAAGAAAGTGATCATCCCAACCTCTGTGTATCTCAGCCAGAAACTGAAATGATAGCGGCTGATTTTCAACCCAAATACAACCTAAGATCAAAAAATAAGACCACCTCAACTGACCAACCTAAAAGAATCTTTCAAAGGGGTCAGGCTCATGAACCTCCTTCGGAAGAAACATTGTTACCTAGCAATAAAAACATAGTAGCAAAAACTCAAGAATCCAACATGAAAAAAGTTGAAACCCAAACAAAGGAAACTGAACTAGTAGATAAAGTTATACCTTCAGCTAAAATCAAGAGTGATAAATCAGTCCAGACAAATAATTCGGAAAAGAAAAGCTCGTAAGTCTTAACCAAAGAAACAAACAAGGTAAATTTATCTTTCAATTTCGAAAATGAACTAAATAAAATTAAGATACCGATTCCTTTAGGAGAATTAGCAAAAAACCCCACTTATCAGAAGCAAATCGCCAAAATCACGGGTGTCCATCAGTCAGAAAGTCATTCCGATGTTATCAACCTAGAAGACGACAGACCGAACATCACCTTTGTTCCTCATTTTGAGGGATCTAAAGATAATGTCGCACCTTTCTATATCACCCTAAATATACATGATCTGTTTCTGCATAACTGTATGTTAGTCTCCGAGGCTTCTCATAATGTTATGCCCAAAATTATAATGGAGAGGCTGGGCCTCTAGATCACTAGACCCTATGGAGATCTATACTCTTTCGATTCAATAAAGGTTAAATGTATGGGGATGATAAAAGATCTGGTTGTTACCCTGGCTCAGGTCCCGGTCAAGAGTGTCTTGATGGATGTGGTCATTGCAGATATCCCTCCCAAATATGGTATGTTGTTATCTAGATCATGGGGAGCCAAGTTGGGGGGTTCTCTACAATTGGACATGTCATATGCCACAATTCCTGTATTCGGTGGTCAGTTTACCCGATTGTACAGAGAAACAAGATTGGCATATACTGTCAGTGACCCTCAGAATCCAAATAATTTTCCCATTTATGTTGCGGACCAAGATCTGGGAAATTGCATATTATCTTTCGATGATGGTTTGGATGGGTGTCCAGAAGAACTTGATATGAAGCAATAAGATCTTAACCCCTTGACTGAAGAACTATGCAAAAGTGGTATCTGGAAGATGTACTTCGATGGCGCTTCGTCTTCTGAAGGAGCTGGTGATGGCATACTTTTAATAGCGCCTGAAGGAAAGTTTATTGTTCCTTTCTCATATCGTTTGTAGTGGGATATAGATTACACCAATAATGTATGTGAGTATGAAGCATTAATCTTAGGTTTAGAGGCTGCAAAAAAGTTAAATATAAAAAACTTGGAGGTTTACGGTGACGCGAAATTAATAGTAAAACAAATAAACCGACAATACCAAGCCAAGCATCCCAGACTAAGAACATATATAAATTGCGCTTGGGATTTGATCGAGAATTTTTTCTCATCTATAAAAGTCCATTTTATTCCTCGCACAGAGAATCAACATGCTGACGCATTGGCTAAGGCAGCCTCAACCTTTTCTCCTCCCACAAACGTTAGACTGAAATATCATATTGAAATTATATATAAACCCTCTATACCCGATAATGTCAGACACTGGAAAATCTTTGAAGATGACGAGAAAATTCAGAGATTTCTTATGGCAATAGGTGAGTTCTCTAAAACTTATCCAGACCAAAAAAACCAAAACGACCCGATGTGGATTATGCAAGAGGATGAAGATCCTGAAACCTTTCGAGATAAAATAGTAGATCATCGCATGTTGATCCTTAAAAACAATCATATCCCGAAAGGCTTAATCCCTTTAGAAAGACTCTTCGATCAGAACAACATACCCGTGAAATCCACTTTGCAGCCCCAACCGGAAGAAGTGGAAGATTGCGACATAGGAACTCAAAAAGAAGCCAGGATAGTAAATATATATAAGTTCCTCCCTCCCAAGGTAAAAGACCAATATATAGACCTACTCAAACAATATACATATGTTTTCGCCTGGTCCTATGAAGAACTTCGAACGTATGATACTTCCGTAATTGAGCACAAGATACCGTTGAAGCCCGGGGTCAAGCCTTTTAGGAAAAAGCTTAGGCAATTTAACCCCATTTTTTTGCCCATCATCGAAAAGGAAGTTAAGAAGCTTTTAGACGCGAAAATAATTGTACCACTAAGGTACTCAGACTGGGTAGCAAATTTAGTCCCTGTCAGAAAAAAGAACGGAGAAATCAGACTATGTGTGGATTTCCAGAACTTGAACAGGTCCTCTCTTAAGGATAATTATCCGCTTCCCAAAATGGACCATGTCCAAGAAAGGGTAGTTGGAGTGAATTGAATGTCTATGATAGATGGGTTTTCTAGGTACAACCAAATCACCATGAACGAGCTAGACAGAGAAAAAACCGCTTTCACCACACCATGGGGTACATTCATGTATGATAAAATGCCTTTTGGTTTGATGAATGCAGGAGCTACATTCCAGCGCGCTATGGACATAGCTTTCGTCGGATAAAGAGACAAGTTCGTAGTAATCTACCTTGACGATTTAACGGTTTTCTCTAAATCCGATGAAGAACATTTGATCCATTTAAAACAGACTTTCGAAAAATGCCGAAGGTATGGCCTATCTTTGAACCCAAAGAAATCACATTTCGCTATGCAGGAAGGTAAGATTCTGGGGCATGTCGTATCTAAAGATGGGATCAGGATCGATCCTAAGAGGGTTGAAGCAACACAAACTATCAGGATTCCTAGGAACATAAAAGAAATTCAATATTTCTTAGGTACAATAATTTTTTTACGAAGGTTTGTACCAAATTTTACTGAGATTGTCAAATTGATCACAGGAATGCTGAAAAAGGATAGCAGAGTAAATTGGAAGACCAAGGCTAAAGCGTCATTCGAGCATATTAAAAAAGTCATCAGTGAAGCACCTGTGTTAATAAGCCCATATTACTTAAAGGATTTCCTCATCTTCTCGTTCGCTTCTGAACATACTATCGCCGCGGTATTACTGCAAAACGATGATCAAGGTTTTGAATGCCCGATCGTGTTTTTTAGCAAAATCCTTAGAGACGCCGAACTAAAATATGATATAATAGAAAAACAAGCATACTCAATGGTGAAAGCGCTTAAGGCATTCAGAACTTACGTCATGCATTCCAAAATTATCGCGTACATACCAACCAGTGCTGTGAAAGATATATTGGTACAACCAGATAGTGATGGAAAACGAGGATGCTGGCTCGCTAAAATATAAGAATTTGATCTGGAAGTCAAACCTACTAAATTAATAAAGGGGCGGGGTTTGGCCAAACTCTTGGCTGAATCGAACCTTAGAGCTCTTGACATCAATTGCCTACAAGGGGAAGACGGAGATGCACATTTGCAAGAGCCGGATGACCAGACACATCCAAGCAAGGTGGAAGAAAAATTCATATCGTCAGGATGATATAAAGATATAGTGTTCTATTTGTTAAGTCTGAAATGCCCAGATGGACTAACACCAACCAAATGAAGAACTCTAAAACTCCATGCTGCAAAATATTGCATCTCCGAAAATCAACTATATTGGAAGGATCCACTCAGGTTCTTACTAGTTTGTTTGGTTGAGTCGGAAACTCCACAGGTTGTGGAAGAATTTCATGAAGGAATCTGTGGAGGACACCATGCATGAAGAGCCACAACCTACAAGATCCTGAGGGCCGAATATTATTGGCCAAAACTATTTTCGGATGTCAATGCCAAAGTACGCACCTGTTACTCATGTCAAATATTTGCTGGTAAGCAGAATCTCCCTGCACTACCACTCGTTCCAGTCAAAACTGAAGCCCCATTTCAACAATGGGGATTAGACTTCATAGGGGAAATTAATCCCCATTCCAGTGCTCAACATAAGTGGATCTTAACAGCCCTTGATTATTTTACAAAGTGGGTGGAAGCAATTCCAACCAAAAGGGCAACAGACTCGGTAGTGATCGACTTCATGGAAGATAACATCTTGTCGAGATTCGGGTGTCCCCGAAAGATTGTTACCGACAATGCCCAGGCCTTCAAATCCATGGCTATGATCAATTTCTGCCAAAAGTATAGTATCGTTCTCGGCCATTCCACTGCTTATTACCCTCAGGGAAATAGATTGGCCGAATCATCTAACAAGAGCCTGGTAAGCGTAATAAAAAAGGTACTAGATAAAAACAAAAGGTCCTGGCATGTGCATTTGAGGTACGCATTGTGGGCAAATCGCATCAGCACTAAAAGGTCTATCGACATTTCACCTTTCCAGTTGGTTTATGGCACTGACGCGGTTCTGCCTATAAACTTAGCGTTTCCAGTAATGAAATTATGGTAGGATCAGAATGAAGAACCCAATCATGTAACCAGGAGAATTAATCAACTGATCGAGGTTCAACAACACAGAGTAGAGGTTGATGAGAAAATGAAGAAATACCAGGATGATATGAAAGCATTGTTCGACGTTAAGGCAAAGAGTAGAGAATTCTTCCCAGGTGATTTAGTGTTAAGATGGGATGCGAGAAGGGAAGAAGTCGCTAAGCATGGCAAATTTGATCACCTTTGGTATGGACCATTCAGGGTCTCAGCCCCAAAAGGAAATAATTCCTTTCTTCTGGAAAATATTGATGGAGAAGTTCTCAGCGCCCCGATCAACGAGCGATACTTAAAGCACTACATGACGTGACAGTCGTCGGATAAAATGAAATAAAATTAAATAGGAAATTATATGTATATATTTGTAAATAAATAAATTTTATTATGAGTTTTTGAACATATTTATGTTTACGATCAAACATTTACTTTAAATTTTTCGGTTTTCGTTCCTAAACTCTCAACACATTTTAAATAAAAATTGTATTGGTTGTTGCAACATTCCAGTTACAGACGAAACTAGCTGAAAGAATAATATGCAGGTCGAGGTTGGGAATGGAATGACATGAAACAGGTGATACATAAGAAAATTCATAACCCACAAAGAAATTGAAAAGAAAAGACAGAGGTGAGTTTTCTCAATAAACAGTTCATGAAAGGTTGTTTAAGCGAACTAAGGTAACATTTTTCAAATTTGCAATACAAAAGGTTAGATAACAGGAATATTTCTGGTTTCATAATTTTCAAATAAAATGAGTACATTGAACCAAAAAGCAGTCACTCATAAATGTTGTTCCTAAATATGTATTCGAAAATCAGTCCCGAAATGTTGCGACCCTTTGTATAAATATCCATTGAGTTGCTGCCTTGTTTTCTGTCTATATTAGGGCCTAACTTTAGCGAGTCACTATCTTCCCTAGTCTTTGTGAAGGGGTAAAAGGTTTTCCGTTTTAAACCTCAGAGATTCCGAAGCAGATCTTAATAAGAAAGTTGGTCTTCATAACTGCTTAATCTTCTGATAAGTAAGAGACGTTTATAGAAATCCTAACTTTCCTAGGTGTTTCAACAGCATCGGAAAAATCAAATCTTGCTTGAACAGGATGTTCTTTAAATTTTTATTATCCTCCCCTATCTCCCTAAGAACCAAAGGTCTTGTGAAGGTCAAAGGAAGGTTGATACCGAGTAATCATAATAAGTGGACAGACCTCTGATAAAAAATATTACGTAGATCTCAGCCCTAATAAAAACTGATTGCTCCCATCTTCATGTTTTAAAAAAAATAAAAAAAATAAAAAAATAAATACTAAGACAGGTGGTGAAAGGAAATTCAGAAATGATTGCCCCCACATAGTCCATTAATACGATGAAAGGAAATTCAGAAATGATTGCCCTCGTCTTAGCGTTTAAACGCATAAATATTTTCCGAAGTGGTGAAAAGAAATTCAGTAAAAAAGGGGTCAGACAACTTCACCGGGGTACTGAATAGGCTTGCTGGCAGTGAAACAATGTCTGAGAGATCTGTAAGGCTATTTCACATAAATATCAATCTACTCTAGTAACCAACACTTTCTGAAAGCGTGATCATTTCCCCAAATTCCGATGGGACTTCCCAATTCAAAATGTTATAATAGCAATTTTTTAATGCAAGCGGAGAATCATAAGATCTGTTGAATATCCTAGGGTCGTTTTGACTGTCTTAAAGCATCTCCTAAGTTATTAGTGAGAAAGGGAAAGTTGTGAAAGTGACTTCGACCGTGTTTGGAAAGAGTATCTGAGTTCGGTAAAAACTTCTTGAAGTACAAAACGAAACTTTTCCCTCTCTTCTATCTTTTTTCTTGAGTTTTTGTTGGTTTTAGCTTGTGACTCCATTTACCCAATATTGGCACTTGGTCTACTGTTCTTCACACCTCACAGGGAGGCGTGATCCCTAGTTGGAGCCTATGTTGGAGCCGCCCTTGTTTTTCACCTCGCGCAATTTTTCAATTTTTTGATACTTGAGGTCTAAGTTGATTTTTCTTTTCCTTCTGAAATCTTAAAACTCTGAAACCTTGTCGCCTGGATAGCAACGCTTTTTTCACTTTCAAAAAAGATCCATTTTTCGCAAGTATGTTTTCTCTCATGTTTTATTTCGGGATATCACAAGTCATATACTTCAATCGTTGAATTCATAAGTCCCGAGACACGAAACTGCGAATTCGTTTTTTGTTTTTTCGCGTAAAACATTAACTAAGGTAAAACTTTTAACTCATAAGTATGCATTTTCAGGAATTCACTCCTCGACATTCGTCGAGGCTAAGTTTTTGTTTTTACAGCCCCAAGAGCCGAGAACACGGTAACTTTTGTGATAACCTTGGTCAAGGACTAAAGGTAAAAAACTAACCATGGTCAAATTTGGTCCTCGGCACATCGCCACTCGACACTTTCTCTCATAAAGTTAAGGTGTCCAAAACCCCGATTCACGAAGTTACGAAATGATTATAGCGAGATTAATTAGTAGCCTAATATAATATTTCCTTCCCGTAATTTGAGCCTTAATTATCGCCTCATCGCGATATCGTGATATCGCGACTCGGCATATCATTCTCCCAAAAGTCTGCATCCAAAGTTCCGAGTCGCGATATGGCGAATAAATTAATTGTATAATTAAGGATGCGCCAAGTCACGGTTACTGTTAATTAAGCTAAAATCGAAACTCGTTGTCTCGTTAGTCGAAGAGTCAAAATATGAAAAGGAAATACACGATGTAGCGAAAAGTGAGAGAATTATTCAAGTCGCTAAGATTTGAAATTTTAAAATAAAACGAGATACGTACCGCGCATCAAGGTTTGTACATTTCCCGAGGTAACTTTTTACTCTCCATACTCCGACTAACCATCAGACCGCCAAACATTGATGACATTAATGGAAAATTAGAGTAAATCTACGAATACTAAGATCGGATTCTATGCCATAAATTTGTTTCTATTCGCGATTTGACAGACTTATCTCAATAGTACAGAGTTTTCAAATATATACGAGAGTCTCATTCTATTTTAAACATTTCTCATAAGCACACAGAGCTCACCTTCTCCGAGTGAATTAATTCCTGCATGTATACACAGGTCTATTGCAGAAGAGCGAAAAAGAAAGCTTCAGCCATGGCTCCGTGGAAAGCTACGAAAGCGAATGTCGAGGTTGTAGCGCAGGGTTCATACAACGTCTCAGATACTTCACCTCGGACTGGAGGCTCAGTCCCTAACTGGTCATTTATTTCAGACATTCTGCAGTCTGAATTGGTAAATTATTCAGACTCTGATGACAATGATAACGAAAAGGATGAACTGAACACTAAATACAAGATAGTTGTTCAGTTGGGCATGCAAAGGATTGCAACCAGGCCACGGTTGCTCCCATACTATGACATGATCCGATGGGCATTAGATCACGTAGACCTACCCACCAGAACTATCATAAGTGACCAACGGACCACGGTCGGAACCTTCAGACCAGAGCATATCCAAAACATGTACAAGCTCCTAGCAACTTCTGAATACACATATAATGTTGAATTCATGGAGGAATTCAAAAAGAAGGAGTGCACAGAATATGACAAAACTATGCCGGGTTTGATAAAGGATTGGGTCTCGCGCTCCGCGACATTTAGAGCGAATGACAAGGGCGTGTATTCAATTGCCTCGCTGGAGCCACAATATATGTATGTGGTGATGATGATGTGCAGGCTGTTTGGAAAGGGGGATACAACGCATTTCTACATTGCCTGGGTTCCTCTCATATTTCGGGTGGCCGAAGGTTGCTCATTTAATTGGGCGAAAATACTCTTGGACAATCTTTTCAACCGGGTCACTGAATACCGAGAGCAAAAATAAAGAGGAAAACCATCCTCTTTTTTCATGTCTGCGTATATCATGGACACGATATGTTCTATGACTCCATTCCCCTTGATGAACTGGGCCTGGAGTCCAGCCCAAGAAAAGCCTATACACGAATATCACGACAAACTGTGGGAAAACAAAGAAAATGAATTTATTTATGAGATTTTCAACTGGGTGATGGTTCCCCTGCACATCACCATTTTTGGTCGTTCGCCACCTCGCATCTCGGATAGCATTGCTGCAAATATGAAGGGTATTGTGGACTGGTATGTAGAAACTGAGTTTTCCTACTTCAGGGTGTTCGGAGCTGCTGTTCCCCCTCCTGCACTACCACTGTTCATCCCCGACAAGATGGCATGTCACGAGATTGCCCGAAAAACAGTGATCGACGGAGTAAGTAAAGAGCTCAAGGCATCATCAAAAAAAGTATGGCCGTTTTTCCCCGTTCGTCTAAGTTCTTATTCTTTGTTGGATTTTGGACATGCTAAGGCTGAGGTTGCAACTTTAGAAGACTTGAGTTTGGTCTCTATTGAGTACAAAAAGCATGATCCGCAAAAAATTGTAAGCACCCATCTGTCAAATTGTGGGTTGAAGAAGTTTGAACATGAGTGTTCACCCTCGGATGATATTTTCTGAGGGGCGAGGTCCTATGGGGAAGTTCTAGTTCAAATCAGATCTCTAGCACCTGAAGACATGGCCTCTGTTTTAAATTTTCAGGAGCATAGAAAAATATGTCTTCCCGTTGTGCTAGGAGGTTTGGGTCTTTCCAAAGATAAAGAGAAGGAGGCTGAAAGTTCTGAGGGCCAAACTTCTAACCCCGAAAAACGTCAGGAAGGGGAGAAAGAGAAGAATCCCGAGCAGGAGAAGAATCCTGAGCAGGAGAAGAATCCCAAGCAGGAGAAGAATCCTGAAACAGAAAAAGAAACTACTGGCCCACCCGAGGAACATAGTACAGAGGTGGAAGTAAGAAACACAGACCCGCCAAAAACTCAAAATCCAGCAACTGAAACGAAGACCTCCGATCCTCCGAAGGAACAGGACTCACTCGGCACACCAGGAAAGGTGGCGAAGCAAATTGGGGAACCCATCACTTCTGTCACCCCTTTGCAGTAAACACAAGGAGATATAGGAGAAGGATGGATTTTCGCTGAAGAACTAAGGCCCATCAGAGCAGAAGAACTTCCTCCCAATGAGTTCTTTTTCGACAAAAAGAGAAAAGCGGTTGTGAAAAGGGAGTTCAACTAGGAGGAAGGATCAACTGCTAAAAAATTTAAAGTAATGACAGATGGAAAAAACAAGAGGAATGATGAATTCGCCACATAGATAGAGGGAACGCTAGGAGCGTATGCATCAACGAATCAATTCTCGGTCGTGACCATGAAAAATCAGCTCAAAAGAAAGAATCGACTGATCAAAACTCTCGAGGCCCGAGTAGCTTTGGCTATAGAAAACACTAAAAGTCAGGTGAGTGGAGAAATAGAGATGGCCTGATCGGCCGATAAAAAGGAAATTGATGTCCTCAAAACCAAGTTGGAACAAGCGAATTCAGTAATCTGAGATGGTCGGATACAAGCAAACCAGCAGAGGAGTATGATCATAGGGTTGCAGAATCAGTTAGAGGTTGCTGAAAGAAAAATGATCGACGTCGAGGGTTTTAAATCCCGAGCGATCAATATCAGGGGCAAGATCTCTTCTGTACAACAAAGTCTATTAGAAACGGTGGCGGTGATCCGAGAAGATTGCGTGCTGATACATCGTATCTCAGAAAATCTGAATGTCAAAGAAAGAAACGCAAAGGCTGCTCGGGTAACCTTTCAAGAGGTAGTGATAGCCACCAACAACAGATTTTCCACAGACTCTCCAGGGCTCACCGTCGCTGAACAAACAAGAGGTAATATTTTGTTAAAAGATTGGGAACACAATATTTCTTTAAGCAAGGAGCAGGCTCAAAAAGTGACCAGTTCATTGGAAAAAGATTTCAATGCCATAAACAACGAGCTGCTAGAAATAGAAAATGGAGGTGACTTGGAGACGTTGAGGAGAATGAATATAGATCAGATCTCCCTTGATCTAAAGGAGAAAAATGAAAGAGATTCGGAAAACATCTCCAAGACGGTCAGGTTAGACATGGCACAAGTTGATAAAAATTTGATTCAACCGAGCGCACAACTCAACGCTCTTGACATCATTGACGCACAAATAGGTGCTAAAATTCCTCAGTTGGCCCGAGAATGCTATTTCGCCAAGGCTCGTTGTCAAGCAGAGCCTTCACATCTTGTATCCCAGTTCGTGGACAAATGTATCATATGTACCGAATCCACGCAAAGACAAGCACCTGGTACTTTTTGAAAGTGGAGTAGAAGATATGGAGTGATTTCGCTCCTCCCAGCTGTCAAACAGAGCCTTCACAACTTGCATCCCATATTGTGAACAAATGTATCATATGCACCGAATCACATGAGGGCAAGCACCTGACACTTTTTGAAAATAGAGTACGAGGGAAAATTTGTATAAATAGATCACCAAAAGAAGAAAGAAAGGCTGGACTTTTTGGGGAAATATTGTAATAAAGTTTTGCACTGGAGAAGTTAATAGAAGCAAATTCGAAGATTCCCGATTCTGTCACGACTGTGTTGCAAGTTTGTTTCGTCATGTTTCTTGTTTCATTTCATTTCACTCTTCATAATTGGTGTGTATCACTATAATTTAGTACAACCACTACTATAGTGAAATGATTTCATTTTCTGTAATTGTTTCTTGTCTTTCCTCTGCACCAGCTATTAGCGGGTGCAAGACCAATTTACAATTATAGAATTTCATGTTTATTTACACTATGTCAATTATCTCTATGTCGATTTCTTCTTCTGTGTATGTGCGAGTTTTTCTATTGAAAGTAATCTTACGTTATCTATAACTAAAACTTCTTTCTCTCACCCCACATCTTTTTACAAAAAATAATACAGTTACAGGAAAGGGCCCTCAGTTTGCATCCTTATTTCGTTCTCCGTGCAAAAAGATTTCTCTTTATTTTAATCAAATTGAAACAACATTGAAACATTCTGTTTAAATCATTTTCCATATTGGTACTGTTCCTCAATGACTGTTCCTACAGGAACTCAACCAAATATTCCACTCAGACTATCCAACCAAATACATATCACTTTAAATATTTTTGACATAATCCTTAAAACTGCGAACACCCGGGAGGAATTGGAACTTTCATGGGCAGCCATTGAACAAGATATCACTACCCAGGAACAATTGGAAGCTAGACAACGAGAACGTATAAATCCTCATTAGTTTCCCATACCGAAGGTTAGTATAATCCTTTATCAACCTTTAGTATACTTTCGGATGCCTTGACACTGTACTTCAAAGCCTTAAGTACAGACTCAGGAACAATAGGATGCACGCCTGTACGAGTGACAGTTGTGCACCCATGTGCTGTTGTATGTGAGATAATTTTGCATTAGTGCACAACTTTACGAAGAATAGTCGCACACATGTGAAAAATTGTATGGGGGAAATTCACGCACTGTGGGAAGGCTAAGGGGTTATGAATTTTTGATATTTATGCTTTTTTGATGGATGATGTGGTTGATCCGATGTTTCTGGGTGGATGGAGGTGATCAACAGAGGCTAGAACACTATGTTGGTCCACTGGTGAGAGAGGGACTAGGATCGATTGTGAGAGGCTGTGAGGCCGCAACCTGGGGTCCGAAGACACTTGGAAGCCTGCAGGTTTCTCAAGTTTTTTTATTGCTTCCTGATATGGTCACATTTGTTCCTACTCTAGTTTTTTTATCAGAATGTAGAGCATGGATCTGCATTTCTTTGTGGTGAGTGGGGAGCAACTGACATTCTCAATGACAAAAGACGTGTATTTTTTGGTAGGACTCCCATTCCATGGGAGGGCGTTAGCCATTGATCCCCATCTACCAGAGGAGGAAAGGGTCGAGAATATGGTGATTAAAACTGAATGTGAGCATGCGTACTTGAACGTTGTTTCAGGACAAATTAGTAAGTGTAGACACAAACTGGTCTCCCTAGCTTCACCCTGAAACTAGAACAAAACAAGACAATATACAAAACTTTCCTTAGATTTCTGTTTCCAAGTAAGAAGAGGATAACAAACATACCTTTTAAATGTTGTAAACCTGACCTCGCCAATGTGATGCTAGCCCTTCCGTAAGGATTATGGAGAAATATCTGCAAATAAACACAAGCCAACGAAGACAAGAATAACAGAGTCTATTCGATATGAAACTATGTATATGATCGAGGAATCATACAATGTGGAAAAATAAACGTTCATATAGGAAAGAAAAATTATATATCTACTAAAGAATGTGGAAGAAAGATATAAGCATATGGCTTGATGTTGTCAGGTTCCTTCCAACAGTTTCTTGCTTCCTACATACTTCTTCTCCATGGATTTTGAGACTGTAGATCCGACATCTACTTATGATCTCATCTTGACAAAGTGAAATTCAAATCCAACATAGGCCCAAACACTCCATTTGATCCGGATTATTTTCGGCACGAAATGAGAGTGGAGATATAATAAAGAAATGCACAGAGATATTGCGTATATCCAGTAATATAACATAAATATATCAGAGATGCAACCATAAAC